>JABSTB010001152.1:0-16874 GCA_013756995.1 Neonectria neomacrospora | reverse complement strand
CCCACTTGGACCATAACGCTGTCCGGATCGGGTCTAGCTATGTCGCGCGGCGCGGTCGCCTTTATTATCAGGGTGCGCTCAGGTTAAGCTCAGGTTAAAACTGTTAGATTGGATTATGTACACATTATCTTCAGGGTGGTCATGTGACCACCTTGGTGGTCAACAGACCGCTCGCCTAACCCTTGCCGGCTGTGGCCCGAACAGGAAGGCGGTCAAGGAAAGGAGATATCCCCTGAACACCACAGAGATAGCCCAGGGGGCAAGGACAGACACAAGACAAGTCATCTGAGTGCCACGCTAGCTTTCTGACAAAAACAGCATTAATTCAGGATCATGGGTGAGAAGGGAAATCATGGGCATCTAGATTCATAGCATAATCCTCCTATTATATTTCTTATTTACCAAACATTTTCATAGTTAGTAATAAAGCACGAGGAGCATCCTTCTTATCCATACATAACTCCACAAACTGTACTCCCGGGTTGTTGTTGAAGTATTTGTCTTTCAGGAGTTTATCGAGTTCTTCCTTACTACGAACTTGAAACTTTCCGGTCGTCTGGTTATCACCACCCAGAACCGTCACGAGATCCTTATATTTCCATCGAACGACATCGTTATACTCTGCCTCCATTCCATGAATCAATCGTTCAGTAGTGTAGCCATCGTTGCAAATGCAGAAACTATACTAGTCAGATGGAAATCCCGATGATGAAGGAGGAAACAACTAACATGGTAACCCTTAGCTTGTGCCGGATTATTGTGGTCAACTCGGGCGCCGTCAGTTGTAAAGCGCCGTCGCCTACCAATAAAATCGTCCTCCTGATCTGTCCCGCATCCTTTACGGCGAGTGCCGCGCCCTGGCAGGCTCCAACAGACCAGCCAATACTGCCCCAAAATAGCTGCGTCAACGCAGTAACACCTGATGGAAACCTGGTGCCCCAAATACCGAAGCTCGCCGTACCGGTTTCGGTCACAACAACATCAGTCTCCCGGAGAAATTTGCCGAGTCTAGGCCAGAGCCAAGCATGTGTGATCGTAGGAGAATGGTCTTCGACCTCGGTTGACAAGGTAGGAGTTATCCGCGGTGATGGAGTGAGAGATAGCGTATCGAAGTCAAGCCTTTCCGTGATTTTACGGAGAACCCCTTTCATTTGAACTCCAGGATACTCGGAGTAGCCGATCTTGATGTGCGTGCTGTGAAAATCAATAGTGTTGAGTTCAGAAGTTCCATAAGAAAAGCCGGTTGTATTAAGGTCAGACTGACAATCTTAGTCTTTGCCCAGAAACTCAAAGGCCTGTGAAAGCCTATTGGGCCCACTAACATACCTTGAAAGCTCCAACAGAGAGAACCAGGTCAGATGATTCGACCCTTTGTTTTGTAATTGGCTCGGAGCCCTCTCCAGCATAGAGGCCTCCGAAGCTAGGATGTATTTCGTCAAAAGCCCCCTTCCCCATAGGAGTCACAAAAACGGGGATCTGTGCTTTGTTTGCCAGCGCGTTTATCTCCTCCAGCACCCGGTGGCGGATTGCGCAAGAGTCCACGAGGAGAACAGGTTCCTTAGCGGCATATAATCGCCTTAGAATGACTTCAACAACATGATCCTCCTTTTGCAGGTCGTTCAGATCCTCTTGAAGATCGAGGGGTGTCTGCAGATTTTCGCCCTCAACCTTCATTTGTACCACGTCTGTAGGTAGCATGATATAAACGGGTCGGCTGCAGATCCAGCACTGACGAAGCGCATCATCAATCTGGCCAGCAATGTCGGCGGGGGAGGTGAGCTTCACAACGTGGCAGGAGACATGGGTACTCATGGCCTTGAATGTGTTAAAGTTGTCGTTGCCGAGGGTATGATGCAGCAGCATGCCGTTGCGCTGCGCCTGGGTTGAGGGGGAACCAACGATGTGGACGATGGGAACATGCTCGGCGAACGCACCCGCAAGGGCATTGATGGCGGAGAGCTCGCCGACACCAAAGGTGCTAATAGTTGCCGCGATACCCTTGACTCGAGCGTAGCCATCTGCGGCATAACCTTAAAGCCGGTTAGTTTACTCGTTCACCTTCTAGGCGCCGACAAAATCACTCTAGGGCTAGCTACGTACCAGCATTCAGTTCATGCGTGTTGCCAACCCACTTCAAGTTAGCCTTGCGGAGGTAGCCGAGGGCAACGAGATTGTAATCCCCGGGGACTCCATGCACGGAGCAGATGCCAATCTGTTTAAGGCGTGTGAACAGATATTCTGCAACGTCCACGGGCTTTCTAGATCCTATCCTTGGAAATTTAAGCATGGTGGAAGAGTTTCCTTAAAGCCTAGGTGGGTGGATGTTTTGATGGAATCCAATGCCGACGCTTCATAGGAGGATCGAGACAAGCATCGTATATTAAATGACTTTCAGCGTACGGGCACGCCACTGTAACCTGAAACCGCAGTGGGACCGGCTTTTGTATCTCTGCCCGGTTTTATACGCTCTGAGGCACCTGACGTCCGAAATAATCCGGTACTCATGAAATTCCTAGCTCATGAGTTGCCGCATCACCCGAATGAGCCTACCATATCATGATGATCGCTTACTGATCTAACCATCCCGGTCCTTGCCTAGTTCTACCTAGTTACTTAACATGATTTCGCCCCCCAACCGGAGCGGAGAGATGCCGAGGGTGCGAGTGGAGCGAGACTGTCTTACTACAGCATCCGGCAAAGTTATATTGGTCCGCCCGACGGTCATTCGGGCGACCCATCAGGCGGCAGACCTATTTCTCCAACAAAGGAAACTGCAATAGCCAATGTAAAGCCTGACCTCAGTTTATTACTTAGGAAACCCTGTCCGTCACATGTAAGAACTCTGCCGACCACTGAGTTGGCTTAGACCAACAAACCGAATTAGGTCGAGCTAATCCAGCCCTCCCTCCATCGTATATTCAGGGTACTCTCAACTGTGTTGCATTATATCTACCTTGCAATACTTTCTCTACTTTGGCTGAACCATACTGTTCGCTCGTTCATCTACATCTAACGCTGAATTTGAGTTTCCCAATAATGTCGTCGTCAAACACTACTATTACAACACAGTAGCTCGAGACAAAAGTTCCCGTTTTTATCGCCGCTATTCCTGATGGAAAACGTGTTACCGGCATATATGATACATCCTTTACCTGCTGATAGACTCAAAAGTGAGGTGGAGGGATTTCTTTGGACATCTGACTACTGAAATGGGTGCTGAAGAACCCGACAACCCATGCACGATCTGGGAAGTAGTGCCCAGTGACTGGCTAGTCCGCTTTCCTTTTCTCCATTCCTTGGCCCTGCAGCTTAAGGCAACTAGCTCGCCTTCGCGGCGGAGATGGCTGCTGAATGATACAAGTAGTAGGCTGTGCTGGCCAACCAATGAAACCCCCACTCACACAATGCGATGTGTTAATTATCGCCTTGAGTGCTATCCGGCACGATACCGCGCGTCGCGAAACGGAACCGCATTCTATTTTCACAATATCGGGTATCATAGCGTCAGCACTCATCATTAAGACCGACTTGCTTCTGCTATGCGAGGAAGGAGGAAGACTAGCAGGGGGGTGCTCCTAGGGAAGTTAGTGGGTGTTGCAGTATGAAATATATACATAAGTACGACCCGTAAACCCGGTTGCTTTTTTACCGCAATCACGGGTTACATCGGCACAAGATTATCGCCAACGTGACATCCGAGTTTAGGATAAGGATTCGATAGAGAAGCACGAGATGCAGAAGGTATTAACTGGCGTGCCGCAGCCTCCGGCTTATTTGTCAATCCTATACCGGGTGGCAGCTTCGGCCGAACGTCCGCAACGTTGCATATGCTGTGTTACATTGCACCTTTTTATCAGTTTCGTTGCATCACACCCATCTAGCACTATGAGATAATGGGCGAGCCCCCCCCCAACCCCTTACTATCTCCAGTACGTCAGTTGCGTCCTTTGCGGCTGTGAGGTGCGCCATGATGTTCTCATCAGGTTCGTACCTTGGTCCAGTCCCTGGAGACCCCTCGAGAGACTAGGGTGAAGCACTATTGGACGCAGGGAAGGCCTCTACCAATACGGGGATTAACGGAAAATTGATTACCTCGTGAAGTCTGGTGCTATGCATAGGTATGCGGAGAGCTTGCCGGTACGTAACATTTTGTGGGATGGGTCCAACGCCCAAAGCCTAGGGGTTGTAGAAGACCCCGTGGCGTCCGCGTGTTGGCATAGGCCTAGACGTTGATCATCTCATATTGAGATCTTGAGCGCTTTTTCCTCGTCCGGTAGCTGGCTGTGGTTCTGGGAATGGAGCTACTCGTGCTTGGAGACTAACCCAATAGGGATCTGTGGTTTCGACGAAAACGAAAAGGGTGGCTACGACCTCTTTCGAAATCGTCTGTTCTATCGGCAGGTAGCTTTCTGCCTCAGGCCTGCGAAATTCTGCGAGCCTGACTCTACTGAAGCGGGCAATATGGGACTTATTAACGAGAACCCCCATTCCAACACCACCAAACGTTGCAGCAACGTCTCCAGCATCATCAAACTATCGTATTATCACTATACTGTGCGATTCCCTAGTCCGCTGTACAGGGTTGACCTCAAGCCGCTAACTTTACAAGTTCATTATCGACCATGTCAGACCATACATCGACACGCAGTCTTCTTGTCACCGGTTCAAATGGCTATATTGGCACCCACATTGTTGGTCTGGCTCTTCAGCATGGATGGCAAGTTCGTGCCATTACTAGGTCTGAAGCCGGCGTTGCGAAACTCCAGTCAATTTTCCGATATGCCTCGGAGCGACTCAAGTTTGCAATTGTGCCAGACTTTACAAAACCTGAGGCATACTGTGACGTTCTCGCTGGCGTTACAGACATTGTCCATGCTGCATCCCCCTTCAACCTTAAGCCGCAGAACAATGCTGAAGATGTTCTTGAGCCCGCCATTCAAGGATCTCTAGCCATCCTCGAAGCTGCAGTTCATTATGGGCCACACGTTCGTCGGGTAATTAACATCTCCTCTTTCGCGGCAATCGTCGATATCTCCAAGGGTCTACGCCCTGGATACACGTATTCAGAAAAAGATTGGAACCCCATGACCTACGGCCAGGCAGCTATCACTGCCAGTGGCCCCGCTGCATATTGTGCCTCAAAAAGCCTTGCGGAGAGAGCCATGTGGGACTGGATGGAAGAAACTAAGCTGAAGGCGCCGTTCACCTTATCGGTGGTTAATCCGCCGTGGGTTTTTGGCCCTTACTATGCCGACCCTGACATTGACAACCTATGCGACTCCGTGGCGGCACTTTGGCGTCTTTTCGACGCCAAAATGGTACCACCCATTGACTTCGCAGGCTTCGTGGATGTACGAGACGTTGCAAAAGCGGTGATGCTAGCACTGGACAATCCCGCGGCCGCAGGGCGTCGTTTCCTCCTTGGAGCCAGATTCGACTGGCAGACTGCTGCAGATATCATTCGGGAACGATTTGTGGAGGCCAAAGACAGGGTACCGGCAGGACAGCCTGGGTGTGGAAAGATAGAAGCGGTCTACAATATCGATAGCAGGCAGGCACAGCAGGTGCTGGGGTTGGAGTACGTGTCACTCGATTTCACCTTATCTTCTACAGTTTGCCAGTTGCTGAAGGCTGAGGAAGCTTAGATTGGAGGAGATCGTTCCTCTGAGAAACCCGGTAGAACTGTTTACTGAATACCATCTGCTCTTTACATAAAAGTGGATGGCACCTGAACTAAACCTGGAACTAGGTTTTCCAAGGGATACATCCGATGTACCATCTCTCCTCAGCACTTTCTGTCTAAAGTGGAAGACTAAGAGTCATCATAACTAGCCCACAAACTCTTGGCTCACGTAGCATGAGGACTCAACATCTAACCAGAGGGTCTAACTGGGCAGACCCAGTAAATCATGGAGTATGGGCAGGAGGAATGCACCAAGCGAAGGGCAGTGATCGCATGAGTGACGACGATCTACGTACCTCTGATATCTCGTCCAAAGCCGAGTTCTTCACATGTAAATGCTCTACCGATCATAGAGATAGCTTGTGATAATCAAATCATATCGTCAGATCAACGGCAACGTATATGCTGAGTCTCCGACCTAACCATCTAACGTGTGATTGGGGCACCATTAGCTGAGTCATTTGAATCAGAGTCTGCGACCCAAGGGTTAAACTATACGCCGCTGGCATTCTGTAGACTGACCTGCAAGTCGGCGGGAGCGGCAATCATCGGGCTGGGCCGATAGGGAGGTGCGCGGTGGGTAGGGTTGCATGCAGCTTGCTGCAACATGCCCCGTGTTGATTATCCCATGGCGTGTGGCATAGTCAGTTGACTTCAACGACTCTTCATATGCTGTCTTGCATTGTGTCAGTCTGGCAGTACGGCATAACGACCAGGTGGTCTTCCTACCATCTCATGTGCATCAAGTTCGTCCGTTGCAGCAGCGAGTCACAGTGATCCATCTTATCTACGTCAACAAAAATATCATTGGTCGCCTAGGGCCTTCCTCGGTCACGCGGTCCCCAATCAACCCAAGCCTAGTTGTAAAGGCTTGAAAGTTTCCTCAGTTGATCAGGCTGAATTAGTCTGCTACTCCTCACCTCCGTCTGCAGGGTAGTTACATTAACATAACTAATACACTATTACACCATTGCATCATCACATTATGACACCAGCCGACACACAATCTGCAGCAGCCTGTAAAGGATGGCCACCACGTTATCCGAGTCCGAGCCGACTTGTAGTTATATTGAGATAACTAATACAACCATACACGGCGATACTAAGGACGAAATCAGGCCGCAAACCCAACGTGATGAAAAAAGAATCGTTAAGTGGGTCGGGGGGACGTCCGTGGCGGAGAGGTAGCGGTACACGTCAATGGACTTTCTTACGTGAGCCCTCTTATGCTAACCTTACGTTACACTTATATGCATGGAACTTATGTCGTAGAGATGAGAGGTCAAGTACATGAGATTATGTCTCGGAGTTTACGTATCAGGTGGCAGTATACTGGCTTCTATGGCTGACACATTGATTCTGATGCCGGCCAGACTACCGAGGAATTTTCTTAAGTCTACTACTTAAGAGGGAGAGATGTTCCGCAGAATAGTAGAACCTCGAGTCAAGAAATTCAGAAAACTTCCACTACATTCAACCTGAACAGAAACCACACAACATGTCCAACAACATGTCCAACAACATGTCCAACAACATGTCCAACAACACCAAAACCGACCAGGCTACCATCGATAGTGCCCTTGCTCAGGCTAGGGAGCTAGTAAAGTCTCTCGAAGAATTTGACGGCACATCCAACGATAAGTTCTCACTGCTGAAACACGTCAGCGACGTTCGTGCTGCCTTGGAGGAGCCCTTTGATACAGCCGCCAGGTGGCTAGAGACCATCAGCACAGCGGCAGCTTTGCACATCCTCATTCGCATCAATGCGTTTGAGAAATTACCTGTGCAGGGGAGCATTGCTGCTGCGAATATCGCTTCAGAGTGCAATGTGGACATCTCAATCATCACTAGAGCCATGCGAATCCTCATCGTCAACGGAATTGCTCAAGAAACTCAAAAAGATGAGTATTCACACAACATTCTATCTCGTTCCTTTCTGCCCACCGAGCTTGGAAGTATGGTCTGCATGTTCGTCGAATTTTCGAGGGCTTGGGCCGCCCTCCCAGACTACGTAAAGTCTCACAAGCCAGAGGAACTATTTGAGCTCAGGAAGACCCCGTTTGCCTTTTCGGTGGGCTGTGAGGGAAAAACATACTACGAGATTTACGATTTAGACCTTCAAAAACGCTCGCTATGGAACATCGGGATGCAGAAACTTGGCAATCATATCCCCGTTACAGGCATGTTTCCTTTTGAGGACCTTGAAGATCTGGTCAAGAAGCAGCCTGAGCGCCCATTTGTTGTCGATATAGGTGGCGGCAGAGGTCAGGCACTCCTAGCGATACAGGAGCACTGCAATGGGTCCTTCGGCGGGAAGCTCATTCTACAGGACCTGCCCATCGTGCTCGAGTCCCTGACGTCGGATGAGATCCCCGGCATTGAACCAATGCCATGCAGTATCTTCACCCCACAGCCCGTCAAGAGTATGTAATATCGACGCTGACGCTTCCTGTGGCTAAGAGGCTAACAATCCCTACCCAAGATGCCCACATTTACTTGTTGCGTCACCTTCTCATCGATTATCCCGACGCCAAGGCCGTGGAAATCCTCAAGAATATTGTGCCAGCCATGGGCCCCGAGTCGCGGCTCATCATCAATGACATGCCGGTCCCTGACCGAGTGACCGCGGACGACCAGCAGATGATATACTTGTTCGACTTCATGCTCCTGACCATGTGTGGCAGGGAGAGATCTCTTGGCGAGTATAGGCATATCTTTAACGAGGTTGGTCTGGAGCTGGTCAAGGAATACAGGTCTGAAGGAAGCCAAATGATGATGCTGGAGACGCGCCTCAAGACCTGAAGCCCACACTGACGCAGGGGATGCGATGTGTTTCGAGATGGATTATTTTCTCACCTGGTACTACCCATGGAGTTGTTGTAAAGTGCTCTGACTATGCTTAAGAGATAATTTGTTCAGAAATACGAGTTCCTCCCAGTTTTTAGCGTTACGCTATATGGTCTTGTTCAAATTAAAAATCTCCCTGGACTTATAGTGTAGGTTAAAAATGACTGTGTATTAAGATTATAACTCTGACTATGTATGGGTTTCGCTATTAGCCCTCTTATCAGAGGTGGTTCTAGGGTCAGGGTTAGGACTATGTGCTATAGGACTTAGTGCAATTTTAATCGGGCAGTGAAATTAGAGAGAAAAATGCATAGAAATATAATAACACTAATACATAAGGTAAGATAAATATTAATTAATAGAGAAAAGTATAATAAATATAATACTAAAGACTATATTGTTTTTTATCTTTATTTATGCTAGGGCGACTGCGTTGTGGCTTTGTCGCTGGGTATATGTTTAACAGACATCGCCCCTGCGTTTGTCTGCGCGGTCCTGGCTCTTGTCTGCGCGGTCCTGGCTCTTGTCTGCGAGTTCACCTTCTGGTTCATATTCGATGTTACATCTGCGGGTATCGTCATCGGTATCCTAGGTAGGCCGCTTCTTGTGCATTTCCACCCCATCCTCCGTTTCCAATAGCTAATCTTGTCATGATCTAGGTTTCTTCCTTGGCCCCTTGTATCCATACGCCATTGTGTGCATCATCTCACATGCGGACAGTCGCCATCGGAGTTTGTGCGGCAATTGACGCCGTGGGCACGTACGCTCTTCCTCTTGCTATTGGGGCAATAGCAGAGTCAGAAGGCATCGTGATCATCAGGGTAGGTATTGCCGCATGCTTGCTTGTTTGCGGGTGTATGTGGGCTGCGATTGATGCCACTAGCAGAGGTTAAATTGGACCTCTGCTTAAATAGAAAGCAACGACCTTAATTTAGCCAATTAAGTAGCATTCAAAACCTTTGACATCAAGAGATAAAACCTAGTATTTCCATATAAGTTGCTGTTAAGATTAACATCGGAGATTGAAGTTGTTTTTACCACATCCACCTCCAGTACGCCTAAGAGTCCTGTGTGTCGATGACTGATGATTGATGATCAATACTTGATTTCTACTCCGACAGGACATCAGAAGAAGCAAAGAAAAGCCGAGCGAGGAGATCTCCTGAGAACATATTCATAGAAAATTCCATCTAAATAATGCGCACGAGCCAGACCTAAGCAGTCGTTTTATCAAGGTGAAACTCCTGCGTGTGTATTAGTTACTGCACAACTATTATTGCACTTTCACGGTGGAAGACTGCTAATGCAGATCAGATGCGTCGTGGCGTTTGCTGCGCTGTCTACATGCATGCAGCTAGATAGTTCTGGGCCAAGTGTGCGAGGCATATAGCAATAGCGCGCCACCCGTAATTGCATCCAAATAAGCCTCAGCCCGATAGCGAGTTTGGTGCGGATGATGTCCGCTTGGCATTTGATCCTGGCGTCACATTGCCTGATGGCTAGGATACCAGCCTTAGCAACCGCAACACGGGAACCCCGGGCATCATCCCGCCATGGCTGCGAAACCAGCCGGCCTCGAGCCGCGCATCTCGGACCTCGTCGTTGAGTCGCGGATCGAAGCGGCCTGGGATGCCGAGGCTGAACAAACCACGCAGATCCGCACCGCCGTCGGCGTCTCGGCCCGCCGCCGGAGGTTGAAATCGGAGGAGACGTGGAAGCGGAAGCGGATCCTCGGACGCGGCGCCTACGGGACCGTCTGGTTGGAGGAGTGCATCGCCAGTTCGGGGCCGCGTCATGGAGAGTCAGACCTTCGTGCCATCAAGGAAATCCACAAGCGGCCTCATGTCTCCGCGTCCGAGTTCCACCGAGAACTCGAAGCTATAGCCAAATTCTCCCACGACCGGTTCTCACACTGCTTCGTCAGATCACTAGGATGGTTTCAGAACGACCAGAGTCTTTTTATCACCATGGAGTATCTCAAGTACGGCGACCTGCAACAATACCTCACTAAACCTTTCCCCGAACCTGAGGCCCGGCAGATATGCCTACAAGTCGTCGAAGCCCTGCAGCTGATGCACGAGAGCGGCTTCGCGCACAGGGACCTCAAACCCGGCAACATCCTGGTCTTCCAAAAGGGTCCCGCGTGGTGGGTCAAGATCGCAGACTTTGGCATCTCCAAGCGCGGCGTCGAAGCATCCACGGTATTACGCACCATGGAGATTGGCACTCGCGGCTTCATGGCCCCGGAAATCGTCGGCCTGTATTGCCCCGACGACTTCGACGACGAAGCATTCGAAGCCGATGAAGCGGCTCACGATGCGCTGGCATACACGCCCGTTGTTGATCTGTGGGCGCTCGGCGAGATCACGCACCGATTGTTGACGCAAAAACCGGCTTTTGAAACCCGTGGCAGGCTCTGGTCATATGTCACAAAGGGCACACCATTTCCGGCGAACGAGTTGCAGGCTGCTGGAGCCAGTGCGCAGGGCATCAATTTCATCCAAGAAGTAATGGCTGCATCGCCCAAAAAGCGACTCACAGCGGCGGCTGCTATCAGCCACGATTGGCTCGAGAACCATGAGTTTCTAGACGAGACAAAGAGTCGTTCCAGTACAGAGAGGTGAGACTACTCACCCTATGGAACACTAAATCCTGTCCGAGTACTGACGTTGCCCTTACAGTGCGAGAGAGATCTCCTCTACTGGCATGACTGCGATGGACTATGAGCCATCTGCACAGTGGACTGACATATCTCAAGAGACCGAGTCAATAACGAAACTTGGCGAGGATGAATCATTTACTCCAGTCACTCAAATTTCGATAGCAGAGAAAGTCGAATCGACGGCAAGACACAGTGAAGAGCCGTCCTCTTCTACTACCATCGTCGCCGAAGATGTTCCAAGGATGACGGCTCAATCTGTGATATCAAATTTACAGACACGGTTTGATAGTGTGCTTCGCCCTACGAGTTCTACCGCATCATCGCATTCACCGACCTTCAATCCTGTGAAGACACAGGACAGTCAAGAGCCCTCCGCTTTCACTACCACCATTTCCGAAGACGTTTCACAAGTGACAGCTAAGCCTGATATTACAAGTGAAGACATCAATAGTGCATTTCTAAGCCGATCGACGCCAACTACCACCAGAGCAGATGAGCCAAGTGCTTCTGCGGCACCTGTTTACAAACCTAGTATCTTGAAGGAAGCAATTACAGGGCAGAGTAAAGAGCGACCGGCTTTGAATATCAATGTCGACGACGATGTTTCAAACAAAAGCATTGCAGAAAACCCGTACACGCTAGCAGGTGCTCCTAGAGACGATATCCCAGCAGCTGCGCAGGAAGAATTCAGGAGTATGTACATCGAAGTTGCCGAAGGTTAATAGCGAGGGCAGGCGATTAACAGCGTGCTACTAGAAATTTTTGCGCCAGCATCTAACACGCCATTTGAGAATGCGGCAAACACTAGGATCGCTCCTATTCAGAAAATCAATAGTGTTACTCAAGGTGCCCTTCTGACTGAATTTCCCGAGACGAAGCAGGCCAACACGATTTGTGTACTGCGGAACCCAGAATCTCCATACATGTCAGGAGTGGAGATCGTGGGCGACGTCCACTACACGGATTCCAGCATTCCATCTGCCAACAGTTTCCCCTTCTTATTCGTCGAGTACAACATGGACGATTTTGACCACAACTCTCCCGAGGAGATGCAGCTGTTGCATCACATAGCCGAAAAGACGGCAAGATCTCTGGGGGTCTTGGCTTACTGGGGTGTGCTGGGACGGAGGCGCTCCCCGGCTTCCGTTCGAACCGACATTCAGGCCATCAACCACATTGTGGAATTCTCAAGCCACTTTCTCTTCATTTGTCGTAGCGAATTAAGCCATGACCTCAGAGGGCTGACCCGGATTCGCCACCTGGGACGACACTTGAACAAATGGGCTTCGCGTTTCGACGGCGTCCCGGTGTTGGTTCCTGCACTGGCCAAGTACGAGTTTCATGTGTACTGCGTCCACGATGACGCCACCGAGGTTGTGCTTCGCCCAGCCATATCCCAAGTCGAGTTCATCAATATGATGTGGAATTCGAAGTTGTCCAACGCCCCCTTGGCCTTTCGAATACTCAAGGATGCCAAAAGGGATAAGCCTGTCCTCGGGAAGCTCGAAAGGACACTATGCTTCATGGATTTACTCGCCACGGCCCAGATACCTCCTGCGAGTTCACATGAGTATTTGGAAGTATTGAGAGACTACTGTGAATCGGGCGTGGAGACTGACCGAGTAGACACATTCCATCCCTTTGGTCGTACTCGCTTGGCAAGTGACCAAACAGACTTATTCACCTCCTTTGTTCGTATTTGCTTGGCAAATGCCGAACTAAACTTGCTCGAACGCTGGCTATGCATCCCACAGTCAAAAGACTATTCTTCCTGGGGAATAAAGCACTTGTTGGGTGGAAGCGGTCACTGGGAACCCGCGACAAGGATTGACACAATTTGCAGAGCCCTTCGCTTGAGCGATGGAATTATCCAATATGAAGGTGGATGGGGTCACGATATCCATTTCTTTGGCTCGGGCAAGAACAGGTCAATCATTGATGTTTTCAAGAGGCGAGCTCCTCTCCCCACACAAAGATTTCTCGTGGCCTGGGGAGCATTGAGCGTTTCAGAGGTCAAGGACTTTCTCCCGGGCCTAAGGTCGAAGGAGCTTTCGGTCAACGTACTGTTGCAAAACCACGCCGCGTCCATGTTCATGCATCACTGGACGTTGTTGGATGCCCATATTGGCATCGTGACGCATTTCTTGGCTTATAATAGGCCGACAAAGCTCATCCTTTGCGGTAGAGAGGATGGAGGAGTTGTTGTTCGGGCCATGCTGTGCAGCGATGGAGCGAAACAGGTCTTCGATGCTAGTCCCACAGCGGCGCACATGGATCCAAGGAATGTACTTTTCCACAAGGAAAACACTGTGCGAGTCGATGGGCAAGGAATGGACGGCATGACAGCTTACATGGGTCGGTTCCGGGTGTCAATGACTCCGGGGACTTCGACAGAGACGACAGAGCCAAGTATGAAGAGTAACACTAAGTCTTCATCAAGACGATCCTTCACCCCTAGTTTTGACATGGAAAGGGCTAAGGACAGGGTCATGGAACATTTCTTTGAGATATAAATGGGGATGTCTTCTAATTTTGGATTGGTTATCAGCACATTGAAGCGTCTTGTGAAAACCTGGTTGCCCGTCTGCCTATAGAGCTAGTAAAATGGGAGTTTTGTTCTATAGCTCTAAAGTATAAAGTGTAATTATTCACATAGAAAAACCAGGCTAAGGGCTAGGTAAACTTTTATTTAAAATATATTTATTTAGATAAAATACCCCTTAGTAGCATATACTTAAGGGCAGGGCTAAAGGTTACAACAGTATAAATAGAAAATAGAAAAACAATAGTATACTAGGCTTAATACCTAAGCCTAAGGTAATAATAACTTAAGAAGATAAAGCTTCTACTATTAAATTAGAGTATAAGCATTACTACCTTAATTAGCTAGAAAAGCTAGATCTTAGAAAAGGCTAAATTTTCATAGAATAAAAGCCCGGTTCACGTATTCACATTTCAGCCAACTTTCTATATAATATAATAACCACACTACTAATTATAACATAACTACTTCTTTTCAAATCGCACTATAGCCCGGCGAGCCCTCGCTAAGCCATATATACAGGATCTTATATAATCTATATAGCCTATTTTAAGTAAATCTAAGACTTATTTCTAAACTATAAATTATAGCTTAAAAGTCTAGCCTATAAAATATAGAAAAAGTTAAATTAACTATTCTATCTCTAAGGATTTAATCTAGTTAGTAGTCTTTAAATACTATATCCTATTATAAGATAGAATCTAGCCAAATATAATAATAGTAAATTATAATATAAATAGATCTTTTTAAAAAGGCTAGCTCTAAAGTTAAAAAGGAATAATAAGGTTATTACTATAGAGTAAGAGTTCCTTAATAAGCTATATAAGCCTAGCAATGCCTTATAGGTAATACAGTAAATCTTATCCTTATTCATGTACAAACGAACGAATAGACGGGCAGCCACCAAAATCATGGCCAAAGATAACAGGACCCATTCCCCCGCCTAGATCAGCGTTAGATGCGAGATGTCTGAAGTCTGTGCGGTCACCTCGATCGGAAACTCACTACTAACGTTGTGGTAGAAGCCATGGTGAGTTGATGTAGGGCCTCAAAAGGAGAGAAAATAAAGTTGGAAGATGCACGACTGCACGAAAACTGACTCCAAGGGGCTGGCGGGCGCAACATGTTTTCAATCGAGGACCACGTTCGATCGTTCTGATCAACACGCTACATCCCCCCTGTCAAAAATTGTGACAGTTCCTGGAGGATGCGAGTCATGGCAACACCTTGGCTGCCACCAACGAGGTATAGATCGGCCACCATGCATGCAAGTGTCATTCCCCGGGGAACCCGCGCCGATATCGATTCTGCAAGCCCTTGGAGGGTGCCCAATCATCCAAGTGAGATAAAGATATAGTCTTATTCACTCGCTCCCACTCTCCTTTGGAGCTCACTAGCCCTGAAAACTCACCATGGCTGAGGGTTTCTAGCTACCATTCCGCGATGAGCCAACAGCGCACACGCGTCCGTACTCGCTTCATCATCGATGAAGGATCCCTCCCCCCTGATGTTAAGGCCCAGTTTAAGGGTGGGGGTGGAGATTCAATGGCTGAACGAGGGTGCGTCCCCTTTCTTAGATGCTACCCATCCCAGCTGAAGAGAGACACCGCGGTGCTGTACGATCCGAGTGGTCAGTTTCGTTCAACCTGTTTAGGAGCATTTTATGCCATGCCAAACGATGGTGGCGGCGGCTATTTCGCTGAACATGTTAATGATGCCATTTGTTGCCAGCCAATAGCGTCTGATTTAGAGCATTGGCAAATAGACTAGCACCTTACTGTGGCTCATGCGTAGCTCATACCTCCTCACCACTCCCCTCAGCCATGTGCCTCTACTGTCTTCCATCGAGGCACACGCAATAGCCTAACCACGTGGCAGCTCAGGGGAGTCGGTAAATAAATAACCCAAGATGAGTCTCAGATCTGGGAGAAATCTGCTTACTATATTATCAGCCTACCTATACCTATGGCAGTGGTGGTCGCTCGGGTCATTGGTGCTTGACAAGGCTCATCTAACAAGTGTGAAGCGGTATGACCTATAACATGTCTCCTTATCCAAGCGCGAAAGTCCTGAGCCAGTTTGTTTTGGTTGCTTTCGTTCGATTAGCGACACAATCATCCCACAGCAACCCCCGTGTTCGTCATTACTCTGGTTTGGAGACACCCTTATCGCACTTTGAAGTACGGGCGACGCAGCATAGGGTTTAATGCACACTGAGCGCCACGTCGCTGCCTCCATGAGCTGACAGCAGCCATGGAGTATTGGAATGGTTGCGGAAGTTCAGACTGCACCGGACCTTACAACCGTCAAAGATTCTTCGTCAACTTTAGATGCTGGTTAATATAGGGTAGTCAGTTTGTGATATAGGAAGGAGACTGTACGAGGATGGTATTTACAGAATAGGCCGTGATGGGGAGCTATCTGAACACCAGTCACATGTGAAGTATTAGGCTCCTGCTCTGTTCTCAGTTTAAACTACATTCTCCAGCCGGGGTGTTTTGCAAGATCTCTAGGGTAAAGGTGGTCCACGCCTCTTCCGTTTCCGGCGCAGCCAATCGCTGAGAAGCGGAAAAGAACTTTGCCGTCTGACGTCTGCGAACTCCACGATGTCAGGACTGTGGATTTTGTGGAGGGAGGGGTTTCTCCACATCAGGGACACTAAACAGCTTGGATAAGTGGGATAGTGACTTAATAAGTTGGACAGTGAAGCTATCGTACACGTTTACAGGTACTTGGCAAGCTCAACCGTTGAATGGAGAAAATAACATGAATACGGCGCTGAAACGCCTTTGAACAGTAATTCAACAAAAGTTAAATTGATAAAAAGCCTGAGAGATATTTGCAGAAGAAACATGCACTATTTGTTTGTCGCAAAATTGAAAATAACCAACAGCAGCAATTAGCAGTGGTAAAGTTGGGACGCTAGATATGCTGACTCACTAGCATGACTACGCTTCTCTTCCCCCCCAACCCCCAACCCCCCTTGCTGGCACTCTCAATCCCTTGCACGAACCATTCGGTGTTCGTTGTGACGTCTTCCTTCACGGCTCTGGCATTCTCTTCATTGTCCCCACCGCGCTGAAGCATTGGATTTCTCTTTGAACTTTTCCCTGTCTTCTGGGGGATGCGTGGCCTCATGG
>JABSTB010001148.1:0-33813 GCA_013756995.1 Neonectria neomacrospora | reverse complement strand
GGGACGTGGTTTAGTCGATCCACCATCTGGGCACCCAGCTATTTCATGGATGTTAGGTGACGAAACAAGGTGCACCATCGAGAGTCAGCTGCAGGTCAGGGCTATGCTGTCAGTGCATGCTGATGGCAGATGATCATCATCCACTGTCCGGGTCCATGGCGCCTCTTAGGATCGCTCGCCTGGGGACGAAGCAAGCGATGCGATCCGGCAGCTCATCCACCCAACCGCGCAGGCGACGCAACCTCTTGCCGAACCCATCAGGGGTCCGACACTAGCCAGCAACCAAACCTACAGGCCTTGTGGTAGGTAGGATCGAGTCAACAGCCAAGGCGAAGGCGGGAATAGGCGAAGGCGTTAAGAGTCCATCCGTTGGTCGAGCGCGGCTGCTTGCGCGGCGCGAACTGGTTGCCTAATGATCTGTTCGCTTTCTGGACGGGAAGAGGATGCTGTGGCTCTTCATCGCATCCCTTTGATGTCCTGAGGCTCCAGATGCGGAAGACGTGTTTACCCAACAATTGCGGAAGGACCTTAGGAAGCGGTGAGTGTTCAGGCTGCATGCTGCATAGTCTTTTGTGCCGGATTGGTTCTGTTGCGCTTTGCTGAGCCTTGTCAGTCAGTGCTTGCGAGCAGATCAACACAAGGTGCATCGGAAGTGTGGGCCGTGAACCAGGCAATACAATGATGGGCTTCGTCTTGTGTAACCTGGGGAAAGCGCCCACGACGCCAGCAACAAGCCGGATTGAGCCAAGGCGGGTGTCTGAGCGGGAGAGTGCTTTACAGCGCAGCGAATTGGAATGTGACAGTGGCGTTGCATCGGATGATGTGTATATACCTTACCCTTGCTTCTGCTTAACCCTGGCGAGAGGCGGCAACATTCGACTTCCAAAGGCCGGCATTCGGCGTCCAGCGCCCCCAAAGCCCAAGCATTGCTTCTGGCAGACATCTTGGGCTCCGCGGTTGACGGTTGATCTTGTGGTGTGGGGTTCACACAAACGAACGGCTGGTCGCGGGCGCTACTTTAGACCCTGCTCGAATGCCAGCATTCCCTTGTCACCCTGTGCCTCGTCGATCCCGCTGTCGAATCGGACTCGGCCGGACCATCTCCCGTCAGCGCCACCTAACAAAGCGCTTGCTTGATGGGTAGATAGCCAGGCGGAACGGAACGCCAAGCACTAGGCAAAGCGAGCACCACGCAGAGCATCGGCCGGTCCAGGGTCTGAATCCCATAGCTAAAAGCAATGGCAACAGCACGGAGCCCGCCCGACACCATTTGCTATCCTCAACTCCGACCGAATCGACAGCTACTTCTGGCTGAGGCCGTAGTGGCTGGGTCTGTGAAGGGCACAACGGCCATCACAATTGCCGCTGTTCGATGCCAAGCGGTGTATTGCTTGTGCCGCCTTCCGCCGAGTGAGGGGTTGACTGGCGCTCTGAAGGAGGGAAGAGACATTTCGCACAATACATCGGGCAGGCACTGCGCCAATGGCACGCTAGAGGAGTCCAGCTACCCGGGTTGGGACAGATCGGTGGCAACTGGAGGGAGGGGTGGAGGAGCGGAGAGATTTGAGATGTGAAGTAACGAAGTTGGTGATGGATAAGGTTGGGAGGGTGGGCTCGCTCATGGAGACGCGTGAGCAGGCCAACAGGGTTAATCCGGGGAGCTGGCGCCTCAGGCATGAGCTGAGGCTCTTGTGATTTGCTGTTTGGTTACTTATCGAGTAGTTCCGTGGTTCCAAGCCCGAGCCGGTTTGACCTTGGGGTGCAGTCTGCAGCCGACTCCCCGGTGTGTGGCCTAAGGCCTTGAAGCCGTTGTCATCGACTCCGCAACCCCGGTACACTGGGATCCTGGGCGAGCGGGATATGCGGAGCCAGGGAACGGCGAGCAGGGAGCCCCATGACGCAACGATGAGGAAAACACTGTTGGTGGTATTTCGTAGGCTGGTATTCCTAGTACGTCGTACCGCATGTGCATCAATGCACGTAGTACGCTATTATTTGGTTCCCGAGGTTTGGGACAGGTGGAGATAACTTTGCTCGGTGAGTGGGGGGTCTACGGTCCACGCTGATGCAAGGAAGGCGGACAGGCGAGGCCCAAGCTGCCAACGTCTTCCCTTACTTAGTACTCAGTACTATTAGTCAAAGTGACGCAGTACTTCGTAAAGCAAATTGAAGGGCCTGTCCGAGGCAAGGCAAGCACGAAGTACATAAGTGCCTTTTCAGGTAAGTATCTCTAAAGGGCTACCTACCTACCTACCGAATTATCATGTGCATGAATACGCTTGGTCAGATGTGATCCGGGCCCCCGCCACTCCAACCTGCCACACCTCAGCCTCGAATATTTCGTATGTACCGAGACATTGCCATCCTCCAACCGGGCATCCCCAAAGATCCCCAACCAACACCCCGTCCCCTTCCTCCTGGTCGACTGTGCCGGTACTGTACCTAGGTAGGTTCCGCGATCACAAAATTCGAACGGCAGGGTCTCACCTCTCCCAACCTGGCTTGGTCCTAAATAAGCCTGGCCCGACTCAATCAACCCTGGATGAGGATCGTCGTGCCAGCCTGGTCACGGCTACGGAGTGCATCCTCGCAAGTATCCATCCCAAAGTGGTGTCACCGCCAGGGCTTTTCAAGATGCCTAGCTGCCAGTGTGCAAAACGCAGTACGAAATACCTAAGTACATACGTTATCCGTACTTCGTCCACTAGGGTGGTCAAACTGGAAGCAATTCACTAGTGAGAGGAGGCAGAGCTGGCGCAGAGTGACAAGCTTCCCACCCACCCAATGGCCATTCCTTGCCCAGTCCAGCCACCGGGTAGGAGACTTGAGAGAGAATTGAGATCCACGGTTGAGATGCCGCCCCGGTGTGGGAGTGGTAGTGGCGGTAGTGGTGTGGGCATCACTCCCAATGGAGAGACAGGGATGCTCGCGGAAACGGAGTGGGACGTATCCGTGCCTGCAAGTTCGTGCGCCGAAGTACTGGTACATAGTACTTTGCAATGCATTGCTCGCTGCCAGTCCACGCCGAGATCTTTCCCGATGACTGACTGTCTTGCCTGACCAGGCAGGTGCCAAGTAAGCAGAGGTTTTTTTTGTTGGAGTCTTTTTTTTCCTTCTCATTCGTGAGAAGAACGCTTACGATCCCTTGTGATTGAACTTGGGACGAGGAACCCGAGGCAAATGAACCCAACCTACCTTGGCAGCTGAGCTGACCTGGAACGGTGCAATTGGCTCTTCGGATCCCGGATCACTCGGTTCATGGCAGCCATAATCTCAAATCCTTCATTATCAATTAATTCCAAGTTGGCAGTAATACGGTCTTGTAATTATAGTATCAGCCTCGTTGGGTCCTCTATGCCTTCACTCTGTACTTATTATCTCATCCCTCATGGCTGACTATTTTGCTTTTTGCCCTTTAGTCAACCTGCAATTACTAGCAGAGTTACCTGCGCCGTGCCGCGCCGTATCGTGCGCCTGCTCCTTGCGGCTACCTGCACGATCTACCTACTAGAGTACTAGTAAAGGTATCTAGGTTAAGGTAGGTAAGTACCTCGTACGTACTCCGTAGTCTACCTAGTAGCACTCACCCATGCTTTCCTCCACCTCCGTCCGCCTCCACCTGAATCACCCATCTGCACCATCACCATTAATCGCCATCGTTCAAAGTCTGGCCCTGCTGGCCTGCCTGCCGTCGTCCTGTGCCGTGCCCCTTTCCGAATATAGGCACGCTCTTGACAGGCCCGCGCGGTTCGATCCCGTCGCCTCGGCTTTCCGACTTTTCCCTTCCCGCTCCCGTCACGTCCACACGGACACACACACCCCCGTGCTTCTCTCATGTGCCCCTCACTCAACTCTGAAATTCCGAAGTATTCGCACCAAGTACAGTACAATCACATTTGCAGGACTTGAACCCACCGACCCGGACCTCTTTGTCCCCCCCCCTCTGCGAGGGAATGTGCTGCCTCGCGTGAAACGGGTTCCATCCCTCATCAGCACTGTCACCTCGTCCGTTAACCTCACGCCCAAGGCGCCTCATTCCCAGCTCGCCCCGTTCCCTGGTGCTGGCCGTCTTCTCGCCACAGGTCTCAGTAGACACCAAATCCGGTCGCTCGTGGGGTTGGTTGGCCAGTGGCCGTTGCTTTTTACAGAGGAGTCCATCTGGACCTCGACCCCAACTCGCTCGGTTCCTCACGGTTTGTGCCTTTCCGTTCACGCCTTCTCTGCCATCAATCGGTCGCAACTGCGGCTTTGTCAAGCCTTTAAAGCCCGTCCTCCAGTCTCTCCGGTCTACGCCTCACTCACCCTACCCCGGCTGTCCAAGGTGTCTCTGTTGGTTCGCTGCCCTGCGACAATCATCACCACCACCTTACCACCGCCCGCCCAGTGGATCCATCCGC
Source organism: Neonectria neomacrospora (assembly GCA_013756995.1). Lineage (NCBI taxonomy): Eukaryota > Fungi > Ascomycota > Sordariomycetes > Hypocreales > Nectriaceae > Neonectria > Neonectria neomacrospora. The sequence goes on along the minus strand of JABSTB010001148.1, from coordinate 29,416 downwards.
ATTCCTCCTCCCAGCCAGTTCCCTGGATGTGGACTCTGGGGCTTCCCGTCGCGCTGTCTCCTCAACTCGGCCGACCCCACTCTTCATTGGATGCTACTTGAGTATCTGTAGGGCCAACCTGCCCATGTAAGTTTGCTCAAATCGACGCAAGCGATCTGAGCCGCCATTCACCTCCCCCGAGCTGGACACTTGTTTCTTCTTCTTCTTTCTCTTCTTCTTTCTCTTCTTCTCATGCATATTTCTTGATGGAATTTGTCCTGTCTTGAAAGCTCGCCGTCCATGTCCTGTACCGCCTTCGAGACTGCTACCAACAGCTTAGGCGGTCCATAATCCATGGCACGCCGCTACACAGCTCCTTGGGCTCCTGACCCTAGTCATCCCCCTCGCGACCAAACTCAACATCCTTCCCACTTCAACAGTCAACCACAGCAGGGCCTTCGATTACCTCCTCCGGCGAGCCTGATACCCGGTACGATTGAGAGTCGTGGGCCCTCGCAGTTGCAATCTCCACACTACCCGAGGTTTGCTCTTGCGTACCAGAGCGCCGGTGTGACGACCTCCACTTCGCACGTCTCACATCCTCCACCGCCGCTTGGGGTGCCGCCTCACCACAATTCGGCCTTTGCGGCCGGTCAGCAGAGGCACCGTGGATTGCATCTCGCGCAAAGACCGCCTGCCCTCGCCCCTTCCCCGAGTCAAACCCCGCAAGCCTTTCAGGGCCAACGCATTTTACATCCAGCAAGAGAACAGGTCGCCCCAACACTTCAACCTGCGCCCCTCGCGTATGCCCCACGTCTTCAAGCCCTCGACATCCGTGGTGATCATCGACCGGACGACCAACCACAACCGGCACCCCCAACAGTGACCACTATGGTACACACGCAAAACTCAAACAGTCCCGCAGTCTCTCCGTCCGACCCCAGGCCGCGTCACATGAGCATTCCGAACCTACTCAGCGATGGAGGCGATAGAAAATGCAGCACTTCCAGCAGGCGCCCCAGCGGACTCGATGCAGAGTACAAACTTGACATCCGCCAGCAGCCAGCAGCAGCAAGATCATGTGGTTTTGGAGAGAGGGACAGGAGAGTCATTGACCCACCTCCCATCGTCCAGCTCCTCATCGAAAGCCCTGTGCTCAGCAAAGAAGAAATCAGTACACGGCTGCGATACCCTCATTATATAATGACCTGCTCTATTTACGATGAATCTGGAACTCGGGATGCGGCCTTCATGCCCGAGGAATACCGCCAACAACGGCGCCTTATGGGCTCGCTGGTTGGTGCCCCGTTCGTGGGAAAGGACGAGTTTGGCAAAGAGGGGTGCTTCTTTTGCTTCCCCGATCTATCTTGTCGGACGCCAGGGTCCTTTCGCCTCAAATTCAGTTTGGTCATGATCGATCCTCCCCGGGCGAGCAACGTGTTGCATTTTCCTGTCCTCATCGAGGCCAGCAGCGACGTCTTCACGGTTTACAGTGCCAAGGACTTCCCCGGAATGCAAGCCAGCACCAAATTGACAAAACGGTTAAAGGAGCAAGGATGCATCATCTCTATAAAGAAAGGCAACGACAGGTCTAAGAACGCAAGGGCCCACGACGACTCAAGCGACGGGGATCATGACGATAAGGGGACCTCGTCTCAAGGCAAGAGACAACGACGTTCGGGACAACGATAGTTGCATGAGGCAAGTGCCTACGTGGCGTTTGGATATATTTTGAGGTAATCATGTTTCGGAGATGTACGGCTAGGGGCAGCTACAAGGGAATGCGTGTTTTTCTTGCTTCTGGATTTGCGAGCCTTTTCTTTCTCATTTTCCTCCCCATGTTGTCAACGGGAACCTCTTTTCATATTGTGATACCCACCACTTGGCCCGGCCCTATGATTGCCACAACCGGCTTTTTTCTTCAGTTTTCTGTTTCGAGTATATTCTCTCCGTGAAAAAGGATTGTATCGGGGTCAAAGGGCATAGCCAGCAATCTGACATGGAAGAGAAGGTGTTATGATAATACTGGGGTCAGCGCGTTTTCTTTTTTTGGCCTGAAAACCATGTACAGTCTGGTCCACATCGATATGACTCAGCATCCTGGTACTTGCAACGGCTCGTGAGGATACGAACTATCGAGGCCAATGTCTTGACTGGGAATTTCGTCGAAATACGTATTCACAACCAATGAAATACAAAAATTTCCGGCAACTCTCTAAACCAGATATCACAGGGCGTTGCCGCTGTTCCATTGGGGGTGGAGCAACATCGATCACAACCCGTCATTAAATGAGTCCACGAGTCAAAGGTTGTGGAGACTCATCATGCACGCAGGCGTTCCGAGACCTGACGTGGTTCGGGTCTGAAGCAAATTCGGATTTGGGGGCCGTGTGCGAGATGGTGATCTGGGGGACCGACGATCGATATGATCTGCAGAGCTGTGGGCGAATTTGGCGACCAGGCCTTCGGTCAAGCCCGTCCCAGACAACCGTTGGGAATAGGTGTGTCAGTTGTCAAGCGGCGTTGCCCTATCTGACAAATGCGGACTGATAGGTGCTCCCGAGTCCACCCGTGGACATGATGGGTGCGCATTGGGATGGGAGAACAGGCTAGCATCCATCTCTGCCTCAACTCAACCAGGACCGGGAGGGTGGTAACGTGAAGTTCGAATCAACTTGGTATGAAGCACTGCGTTGGGCAACCATCCGCCGACATAGACGCAGGTGGAAGTCACATCCATTCCACCCAAGAGGGCTTTCGCTCTACGCCTCGATCAAATGCCGATCTGCAATCCCCCATTAACCTGGAAACTCAAGGCAAGAAAATTCTAGTCAAACGTCGTGAGGAATACGTATAATGCAATCGGCAGGACAGTAAGTCTCTAGGTCAGAATGATTGAAGGCGATATGTAGACGACGTGACGCCGTCAACGGGTGGCAGACAAGAGTACACTTCCGCAAGCAGCACTTGTCTACATAGTAACTCGTTTGACGTGAACTGGCGGCCCAGCCCGTCAGCCCGGATTCTCCAATGGCTGATGGAGTCGCAGAAGAACGCACACCCAGGACCTGCAGACTGATTGCGCTTTGATGATATGAGAACGCCACAAGGGTTGACAATTGCACTTGTCTCGGGATGTCACCAGGGGCACCCCAAAGGACCCCGATTGGCCGGCAGCCCGGAGCGGAAGGCAGCCTGGATCGATAGTATCGTTCTGCATGGTCGCTGAGAGTAGTTCTCTCGCTGCACTCGTACATATCGTCGCATTCAAAGAGCGATGCCCGGGTGGCAGCGGGGCCGAGATGCCGAATGGCACATGTTTCAAAAGGGGAGAGAACAGTGAGTGGACTTGTCTCGCCTTGCTCCCACCCAACATGTCATTTAGGCCTTCCTGCGTCTGCATACTGCAGACCACACTACGGACTGCAGACCGCAGGCTGCACATGAATACACCCTGTCTCAATTGGTTGATGGGCGTTGATGCAACGACGGGATTGTCTCTGGTGAATGAGGGGCCTGGCGGTTCCCGATGATGTTGTCGTTGTTGATGCATTCGAGTCGGGACAGACCAAACAGCATCCGGGAAAGAAGACGTCGGAGAGGTTAGCAAACCCCGCTATCGAGAGAAGAGACGGAGTTTCCCCCGTCGTCAACCCGAGGCGCAACTTTTTGTCCCGAAACCGCCATCTGTCATGCGAGCCCACGACGATTCCGTTGCGCTCTCGGACACCATGGCACCACACCACCATATTCATGCTTTGGTGACCTTTTACTTCCTCCATTGCCGCCCTGTGCCGGGTAGGGAGCCCTCCAGCTCACCCATCATTGGGTAATGCTGTTCAGCCACACGGGTATAATGGAGGGTGACGGGGTTCGAAGCTATCCCAATGGCAACAACTGCAGGGCGATCGGAAACTCAGTGGCTTGCCAGGCATGATGGGGCAACTCTGTTGCGGGAATGACCTGTCAAGTCGACTACTTGGCCCTAGTTCTGCCGCGGTGAGACCTTTGCTTCTTGAAGCGGCAGGGCGGGGTTGCGATACAGAGAGATGAGGATGCGACACAGCCAAGAAGGCACTCTGCTCGAGAGTCTACACTGTGCTCCGTGTTGACGTGTTGACGTGAGTTGGCGGTAGGTGGTTGAGTCACAGCCTGACGTGTCCAGTACGAAGAGGGCGGGGTGGCGCCGTTCCGCATCATCAGCATCAGCATCAGCATCAGCATCAGCATCAACATCAACATCAACATCAACATCAACATTAACATTAACATCCGCACACCCCCGATGCTGACGAAGCGAGGGCATTGCGATGACTTCTGGGTGATGCCTGGCTGATGAGCTTTCCCACCCACGTTCGAGGCTTGGCGGGAACTTGTTGGTCGCCGGCCCCCCACACACGGGAAAGCCACCGGAACAGGGAGGCAACGATAATTCGCGAATCTAGCCCCCCATTTGCAGCCTTTGCCGTCTCCGTCTTCCCAGTTTTTCCCCCTCGTTTTCTCACCGGTCATAAGAGGCGGTCCATAGACGAGATGCTGGAACTGTGTCGTCTGGTCGCCGTGCCGCGCGGGCACACAAGAAGCTCCGCATGCGAACGCTCCGCATAACGGGCTCGGGTCAAACATGAGGGGTCTTCCACAGGTGAACTGTATTCAACAGTCTTTGTTTCTGTCTTCGGCGCTGACTCGTGCCAACAAGAATCATGTTTGGATTGCCTGTAGTTGGTCCGTGTGGCAACAAAACAAGGCAAGTCGACTCTACGTTATGAGCCTCTCTCTAAGTGTCGGCGTTTTGACACCGAAGGGAATATCCCCCAAGCCTTGTCTTATCAATATTAGCTGTCGATCGAGAGGATGCTGCCGAGGTCACGGGAGTGGCCAGGGCCCACATGCAAGCCCCTTTCTCAAGCACACACCTTGACTTTGAGTCCTCGAATTGCCCACTGGTCCCTCCTTGCAGTGGGAGACACGACGTGGCAAAAGCGTGGGCAGTCCTGGTTGGCCGGGTTAGCACCGTCTGGTGTCAGAGAGAGCCGCATCCGGCTGGACAATGACAAAGGGCAAGTCAAATAAGGCAGCATTCCATGGCCGAGGAAGCTCTCTCTCAGCGGATGTGACACCCTGTCGAGAACGACTATTCGGTCCTGAGCCGCTATTCTAACTTCATCTAGGGCGATGGAAGACAGACAAGTGACTCTGGTCACCATAGTGCCTCGGGTCCATCAATGGCACAATGAGTACCGGGCCGTTGATGGATATCTCCGTTGAGTCTCTCTAGATAATACAAACAACAGTACTTAGCCACGTGCCCTAAATGTGTTCAATAATACATAGTAGAAGACTCCAGTGTTCTTTTCCGGTTCGGTTTTTAAGCATGGCATTGTGGCTAAAAACAATGGCTTCCGTTTGCTTCTCCGCTTAGACACTGTTAGAAAAGGGGTCGGGAAATGGGCTGGCATCTAGCAGAAACTCAGCAGGAAAACCCCCAAGACTTGCAAGCGAAGAACGAATGCTTTCTGTCAAGTTCACATGGAAACCGAGATTATATATGACACGCATTGAGTTTAATAGAAGAAGAACTGCTACCAATTTGGTAGTTCTGAAAGAGCCCTCTAGGTTAGTGCCTAAAAGCCGACGGAAAATGAAGATGCCTACTATATGAAAGCCAGTGAATTGTCGGGTTATTGAGCCACACTTAACTCCTGTTCTTCCTGGGGAAATTACGAAATCTGTTGCATTGGTATTCGAAATGATAGTTTCAGTGCCACGACCTTTGTTACTTCAACGGCTTTAGCTGTGAGAAAATACCCGAGCCCGCAACCTCTGCGACGCGACGGAGCATCAAGAGAGTTACCGACGACTCCGGATTCGGATTGTGCAATGTCGGTATTTCAAGTTCTACGGCCAGGTCTGCAGTAAACGGAAACTCTCCGGGACCGTTTGCGTCGCTTAGGCCAATATATGCAGTATTTGTCGTTCCCCTCTAGACCGATATCTCAACGCGAAGAGAAATGCTAGCAGGTGGCCGACAAGTTCAAGACTACAGCGGTTCTCTAATCTGCTCGCGGCTTACAACACGGGCGAGCACTGAATCGGCAGGGAAGATGACATTGTATCACTTATTGTAGAAGGCGGCTGTAATCGCAGTCATCGTTTCCGTGCCACCACGCCTGATGGGAGGAACTGGAAGGTCATGAGCCAGTGCGTAATCCTTACACCGCCAGCGCGCAACAAACAAACATGTTACGGAATGAGGTACGAATTGAACAACTGTCAGGGAATGCCAAATAGCGGGCTCTGGCAGAGGCCGCAAGCACAAACCATTTGCATATACGGACGTGCGACAAGCCCACGCCGTGGATGTTGCGAGGGGATCACCATTGTCACATAAAGCACCTCGCACATGATTCACCTCGACGACCCGGCTCGAGTTGCCCGATCAAGGACCATCAGCATGGGCGTATCAATAGCACGGGCGCGCCGTTTGCCCTGGTTCTTGAATTTCTTTTTTGGACGAAGAGAGTACAGCGCATTCTGCGAAACCTGCCTTGCCACCAAGAATCAACAAGTGCCAAGGGTCTTGACTGAATCTGTATGGGAAGCGAGGGGAAAGGAGATGAGGTATGCGGTGGCATGGATTGCTTGATCATCCAGGTCTGTGCCAATTGGCGTTGGGAGCGGGCGGCCGCCACCGGTATTGAAGCGGTCTGGGGTGTTTGCACCTGGGCACACATCCATCCCGTTGAGACCAGGGTCTTGTGATAGTTGGGTTCAGATGCTGGAAGTCCCTGACGCTGACCTGGCTTGAACACAGACACGGGACGCGGGCGCCACAGCCGTAGCCGGGTGGCTGCAGAAGTGCTGATTGGGGGAGGAGCTTCAAGAGTCACAAGGCCGTTGGGTGCGAGGGGGTGCTTTGACCGTAGTACTATTTACACATTCGTAGATATTTGCTTTGGAGGAAACGGCCTGAGAATAATGAAATGAAATCAACAAGGATACGGCCGTAAACAGGGGTACCAAGAGCCGGGTTGTAACATAGCCAGGTCCGGGCCGAATGGCGGGCCAAAGCAGAACGGAGGCGCTGGTGCTGGCTGTCAGATCGGTGAGTCTGGGAGCCTCGGTAACCTCGGCAGCTCAGGCTAGCCAAGAATTGACATCGTGAGATGAGGCAATGCCACATGCCACTTTGGTAGTGGGCAAAGGATTGGCGGCTAGGGACTAGGCTGCTCTTTTGGGTGTTTCTAGCACGTAGAACCGGCGTACAGGTAGGCACTTGTTTCAAGGGTAGATGAGATGTATGGCTGATTGCCCGTGCCGTGGATACGGCGTCAACGAAGGATGAACATGTCTGGAACTGGTGCCGGCCAGGGTCGAGGCATGGAGCTTGGCGTGGATGAGGAAGACTGAGTGGACATGTTATCTGGGCAGTTTTCGGGTGGTCTTTGGGACGTCCCCATTGTACCGGTCGCTCCAAGTAGAATACAGATTTGGGACGAGTCGTGAGTAGAGGTAAGAATAGACTGTGTTGGATTCACGGGTTTGACGTTGCAAGTAGCTGTGTATGGGCTTTATTTTTGGTGGAGGAACATGAGAAGGACCAACTGCGGTACAGATGCAACACCAGTGCATGCTTTCGGGATTGGTCCAATGACAAACGGAAGCCGCTGCAGAGGTGGAGGCGGCCGTTGCGTTCTAGCGCGTTTCAGGATTTCTGCCCTGAGCGCGTCATTCCCTGACCCCTGGCCAGAGGGCTGAAAGGGGATAGGACGGATTTGCAAAGACTGGGGTCCGCACTATGAGCTTATTTGGCATCCCGCAGAAGATTCGAGGACAATGCAATGGACAAGAAGGACAAGGACCAAGGGGGAAGACGGAGGATCCAGTGCAGGGCAGTCCCATCGCAAAACGCCTTACTGGGATGGAAGCCTGTCGACCGACCGACCTGCTGGTATTGTTGTCGTTGACAATGGAAGCACTACCCGCTGCCCAAATTTGAAACGCCCGGTTCGTTTCGCCTTCTGGATAACGCCTGTCCTGTAGGTGTAAGCTCGAGCAAGCACATGCCTAGATGTGCTCTTCATCCGCTATACTACATACAAATCAAAGTCCAAGATCGACTCAAGGTGAACTCCCGCAAGAGGAAAAAAGTGAGAATTTTCTGTTGTCTGTCCACATAATGGTGCTAGTTCTGAGTTGTCAATTCCATCCGTTGGAAGCCAAGAAAACACTCCGTCCCCACCCCGAACCGCCAGCACACGCCGGCATCCAGGCCGACCCCCCTGCACCGGCAGGTCCAGGCGAGATCTACGAAAGGCACCGGAGCCTCAGAGTCGAGAAACTGGCCCTGTAATCTCCATGATCTGCATTGGTTGGCGGTGGGGTTCTTTGTTCTGTCCACCTGCCTGTTCGTCTGTGTGAGACGACGCCGTGCAACAGGAGCAGGCCGCCCCTCATCCTTCAATATCGTCATCACCTACCAAGTCACAGGCCGGCAATCCACAACAATCCCCCGGACAGGATTCGGGGTGCTCGGATGATTCATTCGTCTGCCTGTCAGTCTGTCTGTCAGTCAGATCACGAGCCGGAGGTCACGAGCACCCAGAAGCAAGCTACGCAGCGGGGGTTCCCCATCACCGCCATCATCCATCATGTAACATGTGTATGTCGGTGTATCTCAAGTGTCAGTTACACCAAAAGCCAACACATCGCCGCCAAGCACAAACTCCAGTAGGTTGTTAGGCCTATCGAGCCTCCACTTTCTCTCCGTTGCGCACCCCTGACCTGGTGAGGCCTTCCGATATCCATAATCCATCATCCCATCTCTATCCCCCGTCATGCTCTAAGCCAACAGGCACACAGTCCAATCTGCCATGACAATGCGGGACTTGAATGCAGGTACGGTCCACAGAGCAGGCGAGTGCCATGAAAGAAACCCCTGCAGGGCATCCCGAACTTGGACCATCCAGCAGCGAGAAGCATCCGTGGTGTTATGCTTCATCTTTGACAACAGCCAGAGAGAGGGTTGCACACACACACACAAACAGCACAAAGATCGCGACACAAGCTCAGGTGTGGCGTGAGTGGAAGCCCTCCGTGCTATCCTGTATCGTAGTAGTCGTAGACTTGGAGTAGTCCTGATCGGGATGGTGGTCGCCGGGTCGGGATCCTACGCTGGGTATAGAGACAGGAGAGCCGGAGCCGCGAGCGTTAGACTGGGCCCCCCCCTTCGTCCCCGCCCTGGCGACCCCTGTGGCGCATCTCAGGCTCTCTTTTTGCCCGGCATCTCCATCCATCGCTCAGCTCGCTGCGACAGCCAAAGGGCCAAAGGGGTTAAGAAATGCCACCGTAAGTGCACGCGCGCGCGAGGCGACACCGGATCCATGGCTGTGACCACACCACGGACCACTGAGCTTCCAGGGTCTACAGGGACATTCCCGGAGAGGCCAGCGGGCAGTCCAGTGCTAACGACTTAGAGAGCCTGGGCGGGCGGCCTAGCCTAGGCGGTGCCTCCAGGACCCCTCCACTGGGCTCACCAGGACCTTGCAGGCTAACTCAGGTACCCGTGCCTTCCTACCCTAACGTGAATCTATCTCAGTTAGTAGGGGAGAGAGACCATGACGAGAAAGGATCTCAGGTTGCCCATCCATCTCCCCGTTCACAAGACCCTCATCTTCGTCCAACCCAGCCCTCCTCTTATACTTCTTCTTTCCTTCACCCTCTTTTTCTCCTTCGTACACCGCAGAACCTGCTGAGCACGTCCTCTCTTTTTATTTTCTCTTTTCTCTGCATCAGGGCCCACGCCTGTTCGTCCTCTCCTTCATCCCTCTCTGTTAACCTCGTCTCGTCGACCTCGGGTCTGATTCACGCTCGCTGCGACGAAGTTGGTTGCAACACGTTCATTCCTCTCTCAGGTGCTCCGGTATCACCTGTAGGTTCTCTTCCTTCGCACTCGTCCTCTTCCCCAAGTGAAGAGCACTTCGACTTTATTCTTCGTTGTCACAGTCCGAGAGACTGTCTCCAACACCTGCGTCCTTTGCACTCCTTCTCCTTCCGAAACGCCAACACTTCTTCGTTGGATTCAAAACCCTTCTCGCCTTAGTCGCAAACCTCAAACATCGAAACTATGAAGTTCACCGTTGTTGCCTCCATCGCGGCGCTAGCCGGTACCGCCATGTCCAAGAAGGACGGAACCTTCGCGGTCTTGCGCTTTACTGGTAAAGAGCTGACCAAGGGCCGCATGGATCCCATCATTGCCCCCGGCGAGGTTTTCTCTCATGTTCACAGCGTCATGGGTGGCAGCGGCTTCAGCTCCAGCGCCACTGGCAAGGATATGTTGGACTCCAAGTGCAGCAACGCCCTTGTCAAGGGCGACAACAGCGCCTACTGGTTCCCTTCACTATATTTCCACGACCCCAAGACTGGCGATTTCGAATCCGTCGAGCTCTATTACTTCAACGCCTATTACTTGTGAGTTCTTACCCCCCTTGGGCTGTTCTCGTCCCACCGCGACCTGCGAGGCCTTTCTTCTCGAAAGCTAATCGCTAACATGGGATTCAGCTTCGAGGCCACCAACGATGACATCAAGCCTTTCCCTGTCGGCCTGAACATGGTAGCAGGCAACGCCATGACCCGTGTCATGCCTGAGACCGGCTCCAAGCCCAACCTGGACCCTTCGAAGGGACCTGTCAACCCTGCTCGGATTACCTGCCCGCGTTTGGGGAACATCTATGACCCTCCTTCTTGGCCTGCCGATTCTGACGGTACCGAGGCTGGTGTTGGCGATGCTGTCAACCTCGGCGAGGGTGTAGGCTTCCCTGACCGAACTTGCGACGGCCAGTATTCTCCTATGAGAGCTGATGTCCACTTCCCTTCCTGCTACAACCCCGACGCTGGTCTCACCAACTACAAGAAGAACATGGTGTTCCCCTCAGATAATGATGGGAAGCTGGACTGCCCTAAAGGCTACACCCATGTTCCCCAACTCTTTTACGAGGTGTACTGGGACACCCTGAAGTTCCAGGGTCGCTGGGAAGAAGGAAAGGGCGAGCAGCCCTTTGTCTGGTCCAATGGCGACGTTACCGGCTACAGCAACCACGCCGATTTCCTGGCTGGTTGGGACGAGGACCTCCTCCAGCACATTATCGACACTTGCGACACGGGTACTGGCGGAATGGACACTTGCCCGGGCCTATTCTATGGCGTCAACGACGGGAAGTGTACCATTGAATCCGAGGTCGATGAGAAGGTTGATGGTACAATGAGCAAGCTGCCCGGAGACTGCACCCTTACCGGTTTCAAGTATGGAAACGGCGACTCTGGCGACTCTTCGGATGATGGTGACTCTACTGCTTCTGCCAGCAGCAAGGCTTCTGGAGACAACGCTACCGCCAATCCTTCTAGTGCCGCTTCATCCAGCGCCGTTGTTTCCAGCGCCGCGGTTTCCAGCGCCGCAGCTTCCACCACCAAGTATGCTGCCGCAGATAAACCCACTGCCTTGGCTCCCTACGAGGCAACTGACTCCGCCGACGCCGTGTCAACCTCCGCTGAGGCTGTTTCGACCTTGTCTGAAGCTGTTTCTTACTCGGAGGCTCCCAAGGCCACTACCGTCAGCTCTGAGTCTGAGGCTGCCAAGCCCACCGGCATCTACAGTAATCCTGACAAGTCCACCTGCAAGCGCAAGACCCACACCGTCTGGAACACAGTCACAGTCACCGAGACGGCCCCTAGCGCTGCTACTCAGACAAACGATACTGCTTACAAGAGGGATCATGTCCGCCGACATATGCACAGCCATGAACGTCGTCATTACTGAACGGATATGCCTTGTTGAGTTCTATGCTTCTTGAACAACACATTCCTAGGGAAGCCGGGTTGGCACAATCATTTGAGGCGACTGTGATATCGTGATGATTATGGCCCGTTAGGTATCTTGCACATGCATCTGGAAGAATCTGGCAGTAGAGGAATGGGTAAAAGCGTGGGCAATCTGGGTGGGGGCAATTCTTCATTCACCAAACCCCCTATGGGGGTTGGATATTTCGATTCTTGACTTGTATATTTTGAGGACATAGTTTCACTTCTCGAGGGCCAACTGCGCCGACGCAAACCTTGCCCGCTATGAATTTAGGGCCCCAATATGGGATATGAGCATGACCTACGTATCTTACTTCTCACCGCCCCAAGTGATTGGGTTGCCTGACTGTGAGGTTTGCTCCTGGTGATGTTAATGACTCTTTGTGAATACTGACGTCAAAGAAAATTGGCGTCTGACAAAGAGATAACTAGAAATTGACAACTCTAATGTAACATAATTGAGTCAATCATAAATGAAATTCTGAAAGGAAATCCATCCGGTTTGACAAGTTAAGACGGGACACGATCAGGGTTGGGAGGTCCTCAGGTTGGAGCGGGTCAATATCGGCTAAATGTGGCACCCGTCGCGACCGATAGCAAGCAATTTTCACTCCCGCAACGATTCATCGACGCCTCGTCCACATTTCGACACCTCAACATGTCCCTCTATCATGAAGCAGCCGAGTTCCTAGTCGGCTCGTCTTCCGGAGGAGGTAGTCTCAAATCCGGGGTTTTTAAGAAGAAGAATCTCAAGTCTCCGCCTAACCAAGTGTATGCTCTGGTCTTGGAGAGTTGCAAATGGAGCCCCGTCATCAAGGAAGTCATTGAGAAATCCGAGCTTCTCAAACATGAACGCAAGGTTGGCACTTCCCATCAAACCGCATCCTTTCTTGTTGTGTATTTTGCTGACACCCGATCTCAGCTCACGCCAGAATTATCATTGCTCTTGGTGCATGATTTGTTGCTAGTCAAGAAAGGCATCGCTCTCCCACAGACCCACGGACTGCGAGCATCTGTGGAGAGACATAAAGGGCGACTTGCGTCCGAGTTTACCCGGGCTCGATTGCGAAGAAAAGCAGCTTCTCTCGATATTTTGAAAGAGCAGATCGAGAAAGAATCCGCCGGCGAGGAAGCCAACTACCCGCGATGGGTTCGCGTGAATGCGGTAAAAACCAACCTCGAGGAACAGCTGGAAACGACATTTTCAGCTTTTACAAGAGCCAACTCGGTCCAAGATGTCATCATGAAGTCGGGCAAGCACCTGTTCATTGACTCGCACGTCCCCAATCTCATCGCCATTACTTCTGGAACGGACCTCACCAAGACCGAGGCTTACACCTCAGGCAAGATCATTCTGCAAGATAAGGCATCATGCTTCCCGGCTTATCTGCTGGACCCCCAGTCTGAAGATGGAGATTTGATCGATGCTTGTGCGGCACCCGGGAACAAGACCACGCATTTGGCAGCCATCCTCAAAGAACACCGGCCGGAGTTTGAGACATCCCCACATATCATCTATGCGTTCGAGAAGGATCCGAGACGAGCACAGACCTTGGAGAAGATGGTAACGACGGCTGGCTCAAAGACCGACACGCGCATCGGATTTGGACAGGACTTTCTACAAGTGGACCCACATGCGGAGCGATACGAATCGGTGGGAGCCCTTCTGCTGGATCCGAGTTGCTCCGGGAGCGGTATTGTTGGGCGAGATTCTATGCCAGATCTGCACCTGCCAGAAATATCCAGTACCACGGAAAAGGGAACGACAGGGAAGGCAAACAAGCGCAAGAGGAAACACGGGGAGGTTGAGGCGGAGGAGCCTTGCAACGTGATCGTGGATGACGACGGGAATGAGACGATCATGAAATCCGAGAAGGACCTCGAGGCTCGATTGGAGGCCTTGTCAGGCTTTCAGCTAACCCTGCTCCTGCATGCCTTCCGCTTCCCATCCGCAAGGAAGATAACCTACTCGACATGTTCTGTTCACATGCAAGAGAACGAGCGCGTGGTCATGCGTGCCCTCCAATCGGATATCGCAAAGGAGAGGAACTGGGGCATTATGCTAAGAAAAGACCAGGTTACCGGTATGAGAGAGTGGCCCGTTCGGGGTTTGACCTCGGCATGTGGGGACAATGAGGATGTGGCCGACGCATGTATCCGCTCGTACAAAGATGATGGCCAAGGCGTCATGGGGTTCTTCGTCGCCGGCTTCGTGAGGCTTGGTACCCAAGATGCTGGGTCTGGGGACGACGACGAGGGTCCGTTTTTACGAGACGACGACGGTGCCATCATCCGAGATGTGCTAGGAATGCCGGTGCTGAAATCAACTGGAGCCCCGGTTACTCTGAACGCGCGAGACGAGACTGGAGCCAAGGGAGAGAGACAGAAGGGGGGTGACGAAGAAGCGGAGGAAGAGGAAGAAGACGACGGTGATAGCAGCAGCAACAGCGACGACAGCGATAGCGACAGTGCTGCAGAGGCTGCCAAAGATGCAAGAAACCAACGTGGGGTGGGGGTTTCAGCAATGGACGAGGGCGAAGATGAGTGGCATGGGCTTGGAGATTGATCCGCCGTGGCGGAAACGGCGAGGCAGACATAATTCGACCGACGGGAAGCATGGATTGGACGACTTCCCTACTAGTGACTGATTTGCAACCACGACCAACGGTACGTGCCGAGGCACTGCGACACGACCTTGAATCACAACCTTGAATTACCACGATAGTGGGTGCGGCTCTGGCGCAGGGCCATGCCAAATCGAGTCATTTGTCCTAATCTCAGGCCATCTGACGTGATGGGTGTGCCATCGCTGAACCTGTTGCTGACAAAAAAAAAACGTGGTCGGCGGCCGGTCGTCGTGCCAAATCCGAATCCCGGGTACGAACCTTTCCCAGCTAGGAAATTACCAGGATAAACCGCCGCACTCTAAATGGGCCTTGGGTCGGGAATAAGACCGGCCGACGGGCAGCTCCGTGATGGCAACGGAGTGCAACGACAGTCCGGCTCTGCTTTGCTGTTTGTTGCTGTCTCTCACCATCTTGGCCCGAGAGGCTACTTAACAACCCTAATAGCGAGGTATTCACCCTTGGGCTTGGTTGGCTTAAAGCTATCGACAGGGCTATCGGTTTTGGTTCGTCGCTAGAGCAGGGCTCGAAAGACGAGTGCGCGCTATCGAAAGATAAAAGTCCAACGGAGATCGACACTATGGACACTCAGAGTCTAAGGGATTGAAAATATTGGTGTGACACACCCTCCCAGCACATCGGAGCCGAAATCACGGACGACGGCCTTCGGTCTAGGCGATGGCGCCGCTCATCAGCCACGACCCTTCCTAATCCGAATAGAGCTATGGATCCGTGGCTGCGGGTCGTGCGTCATCCCTCCCGTCAGCTCAGCAGGAAAAGCTCCGACGGACTTTTCAGCATGGACCCGCCGCGCTGTTTCTCCCTTCTGTTTGGCTTCTACGGAGTACGCTCCGTGCCATTCCAGAAAAGACGCCTGTAGAGGGCCCCTGGCCTCCGGTGAGGCTCCGCAGGCAAGGATTCCGGGAGTGCGGCATACAGAGGAAGGAGACGCGAGATGAGCAACATGGGACGGTTTGATGGTTCCGGGACGTAGGCGACCGGGATTGGGATTCGCGCCCTTAACCGCCGAGCCTCCGATCTGGCACTCAGGATCTATCTCTATGCTATCTCGCAGACGGGTTTTGTGCTGGTAAATCCGTCCCAGCGTCGTGCTAGCCCGCGGACCACCCAAGTTCGGCGCTCGTACGGGTCCGATGCACACACACCTCGTGGGACATCGGACGGATCCACGACCCATTTCGTGATCGGAGCGGGCGTCGTTGGGCTTTAGGTGGATCTTGATTAAAAATGAACCCTGGATCGAATCTCGTCGACATAGCATATATATGCGTTGCGTCCGAACCCCCGTTCCGTTGGGAAACCATAACACAGTTCACCCTGACCGGCCCTTTATTACTGTCGAGGACCCCCGTCCGAGAAACCAACTACCTCGACCGACCACGACACCACGCTCTCTTCCTCCTCTCGTGTGCGCCACTTCCGGTACGACCACGATGTCGCCAGCTACCCCTTCCTCGTCATCGTCCTCGGTGACGGCCCACGACACCGATATCGAAGGCCAGCGGATCGAGGTCAAGGCATCTCACTTCAACCTCATCTTCGACCAGGTTGGCCTTACCCAGGCCGTCCTCGATTACAAGTATGCCGGCGCGGGAACCACCGAGTCGCCCTACATCGTCGAGTTCCTTCCCAATGACCCACGCAATGCCATGAACTTCTCGCAGACGAAGAAGTGGGCCATCACTGTCCTGCAGGCTATTGCCACCCTGGCCGTCGCCTTCGTCAGCACCGCGTACTCAGGCGGTTTGACCCAAGTCCTTATCGATTTTGATGTTTCCACCGAGGTGGTGATTCTGGGTATCTCCATGTTCGTCCTCGGTTTCGCCATCGGTCCGCTATTTTGGGCCCCCTTGTCGGAGTTGTACGGCCGCCAGGTTCTCTTTTTCATCTCTTACATGGCTTTGACTGCCTTCAATGCTGGCGCTGCCGGTGCCCCCACCATGGCCGCCCTCATCGTCCTGCGATTCTTCGCCGGTTCCTTTGGCTCATCGCCCCTGACGAACGCTGGCGGTGTTATCGCAGACATGTTTGATGCCAACGAGCGAGGCATGGCCACCGCCCTTTTCGCCATGGCCCCCTTCCTTGGCCCCACCATCGGTTAGTGAATCTTTGGCTTTGACAACATTAGAGCAATGTGCTGACTTCTACCGATAGGTCCTATTGCTGGCGGTTTCCTCGGCGAGCACTCAGGCTGGCGCTGGGTTGAGGGTATGATGGCCATCTTCACGGGTATCGTTTGGATCATCAACTCTCTCACCATCCCCGAGACCTACGCCCCTGTTCTCCTGCGAAAGCGAGCTGCAGCCCTATCCAAGAAGACTGGCAAGGTCTACATTTCCAAGGTCGATATGGGCAAACCCCACACCACCATTGCTGCGCAGTTCAAGGTTTCCCTTCTTCGCCCGTGGATTCTGCTCTTCAAGGAGCCCATCGTCCTGCTCACTTCCATTTACATGGCAATCATTTACGGTACCTTGTACCTCTGCTTCGCTGCCTTCCCTATTGTCTTCCAACAGGGCCGTGGATGGAGCCCCGGCAAGGGAGGCCTGGCCTTCATCGGTATCGCCGTCGGAATGGTCTTTGCTATCACATACACACTGATCGACAACCGACGCTACATGCGTGTGGCTGCTGCATCTCCTGGCGGCTTTGCGCCTCCCGAGGCTCGACTTCCCCCTACTCTTATTGGATCCATCCTCATCCCCGCCGGCCTGTTCTGGTTTGCCTGGACTAACGGCCCCGAAATTCACTGGATCGTGTGTATCATTGGCTCGGCCATTTTCTCAATGGGTCTTGTCCTGGTATTCCTTTCGCTGATGAACTATCTCGTCGATTCTTGTGAGTTACCTAAATCGCCAGCCGGGTTGTTGGACTCTTCGCTAACCTCCTCTAGACGTCATCTTCGCTGCCTCAGTCCTTGCTGCCAACTCCGTCCTCCGATCCCTGTTCGGCGCCGCATTCCCCCTCTTCACAACTTACATGTACGCGGACCTTGGCAACCACTGGGCTAGTTCTATCCCGGCATTCCTGGCTGTGGCCTGCGTCCCATTCCCTTTCCTATTTTACAAGTACGGCGAGCGTATCCGCATGAAGTGCGAGTTCGCTGCCGAGGCTGCCAACGTTCTCCAGCGCATGCGCACCAAGCACGAGGACATCACAGAGGAGCAGGCCGTAGCCGAGGCCGAGGCTCACGAGAAGGAGCGTCGCCAGAGCAACGCCTCGCGCCGCCACAGCAATGCTACTCGACGCACCATTACGAAGGAGCAGTAAACAGACTTCATGCCTTCCAACAATTGTGTCTCTGAAATGAGACCCGATAAACACACAACCACCAACTTATCCGAGTCAAAGAGCGGATGAACGCTCCCCCTTGATATGAGAGACGACATACTATTCTGATCAGGCGGGAGTGAACCCTACTCACTACATATTTATATTGCGTATTATTTCCTTTTGTTCAAGAGTTTGGGATACCCAGAAATACTATAGAGCTGCCTCAATCGCAGCATGGGTTCTGCATGGTGCGGTAATCAGCATTTGGGCGGCGTTCTGGATTTGTAGACTGGGACGCATGATAGAATGGATAGAGAACACTCCACTGGAGAATCTGGGGTCCAACATCGGATGGGGAAGTGTGGCTTACTATTAATTAGAGCTTTGGAATCGAGAACGTATCCGGTCTTACGTCTCCAGGAAGACCCCTACAGCCAGCAAGGCCCTTTTTTATATAGCGGTTGCGTCTTAATACACTACATACATACACACGACTTACACTACGCTATGTGAATGCATTAGCTCCTGACCAAAGAAACACGAAAGATGAAATTTTAAGTCGGCCCAGTTCTGGGTGTTTCAACTGGGCATCGGCGTGTGTGGCTTTCACAGCTGAGGCTTCGAAACTAGTTGGGTTTACAGAGCTCGGAGGGTACTTAGGACACTGGATTGATTATCAGGGAATGAGCGATCAGTCTTATTGCAGGCAGTGCTGAAATTCGTTAGAAGAATTGGGATACCTTGGATTTTCTGGCTGAGTCTGGATCGTCATGATGTACTTCGTATGGTGCATGAGAAGTTGTCTACTCTGCACTGTGTGCAAATAGCAAGGATGCACACAGTGTTTCTCGACTTAGGCGCTGTGTTCAGCGAGTGACCCGCTGTAAGGCCCGCCTGGTTCGCGCACAACGGTCCACAGACAAGCGCCAACCTTGACTGCCTTCTCGCCTCCCAATTGTACCTGCGTGCCTCTTGTAGGTACCCTCGATAGTGGAGGTTGATTGGTTAGGCGCGCTTCGCGCAGTCCAACGTCTCACCGCGTAAAGGCTTCATCTCAACCTTTATCCTACGTACTCGCACATCCCACCAGCCTCAGCCTCACCACGAATGTTGACAGCCTCAAGGTCGACATGGCCTCGGCGTCGTCCTCCTCTGAGCTGTCCTCCCAGGCATCGTTTGTGACAGCCCGCAACTCTGCTATCGACAAGTCGACCGCCGCGAGCAGCCCTGTTCAGGACAACCCTTGCCCGTATCGCGATGCGCGACACTTGCCCCGTGAGCTGAAGGCGCACTGCCAGATCTTCCTCGAGGAGCAGCTCTGTACGTGTCACTACTGACGGCTGGACCACGCACCTTGTCTGATTGTTTAATAGATACTTGCGCCATCAATCTCCTCAACACCATCGTGGGTTCCGGCGCATCCAAGCGCGCCGCAACCAAGAAAAAAAAGACCGTCGCAATTCCTCCACCAGCTCACCTCGCTCTCCTAAATACCCTCATCGTCCACCCACTTCACACCACCCGCGCAGAAAAGCAGGAGCACCTAGACGTGCCGTCCCTAGCTCTCGACTATCTGCGCAACCTCCTGAAGATCGTCGGACCCATCAACGCGGATTTCAGAACTGCCTTCCGGTTCTATTCAATACCGAGATTTGGTCGGCGATGGGGGCACAACACACATGCAAACGACAGCGACTTGTCCGAAGGCGAATTGAGTGGGGATGAAGAGCGACTCCGAGGCAAGATTTCCAACGAGGGGAGCTTATGGAGCCGTGGACAAGACTTCTGGTCCACCGTCGGCTGGGCCTTCAACTGCAGTACCCTGTATCCGCATCGATGGCGGTACTGGAAGGTCTGGTTGGAGTTTATGTTGGATGTGCTTGAAGCCGACTGGGCCGAGAGGGAACGCTGCGACAAAGAGGCTCATCAGTCAACGGGGGAAGACAGCGAGATGCCCCGAGCATCGCGTGATGAAGCCATCATCCTTATGTACATGGAGCAGCAGGATGGACGCACACAAGGCGGCATCAAGGGAATTCTGAAGGCCCTCTTTGCGGATGGGGGCGAAATATCGTCGTCTGCGTTTCGCGAGATCTTCGACAAGGAGCCCAAGGGGCCCAGGAAGCAATCTACCAAGCGGAAGCGAGAGCAGGTTCTTGACCTGGAGAAAGACAAATTTGGCGATTACTTTGAAGACGAATCCCTTTCTTCCGGCATCTCTGAGCCTCCAACCCCCCAAAAGCCAAAGGACACAAGGAAGCCCGGATCTGCCGGAGTTTACCAGCCTGGAATGGTCGAGTCCATCAGCCTCCGATTACGATTGTTCAAACTGTTGTCGGCTGCTACGTATGCAATGCGAAAGCGAGCTGACCTCGACCGCCTTTATGAGGGATACGCCGCTGCCATCAAGCTGTTGCCCCTGCAGACCTTTGCCCTCATTGTCAGTCAACGACCAAACGTGCTGATCCCCGAGGCGCACATAACTATCACCAAGGAATTATTTCACATCCTTTTGCCAGCTTCTTACAAGAACCCTGCCAAAGTGGATCGCGAAGCTGACGCAGGAGGATTCCTGACGACACCGATGCTGGAGCAATGCTACATCCTCAACCATGCAAACACGGTCGCAATAGAGGACAATGCCAAGCTGTCACTGGTTGTTGAGAATGCGATCCAGCTCCTCTGGATGTGTGACATGATGGAGTATAGCGAAGACTTTGCTGCGGCAGCGGAGCAGGGGATCAACGCTCGCGAGGCTAAGGCGAAAAAGAGACGGACGGGCAAGGTGAGGGGGGATGCGAGCGATGCTGTGGCACAGGATGTGTTGGAGAATTCGGGACAAAGGATCTTGATGCTGATGGAGGCATTGAAAATGGCGAGCGAAGCGGAAGGATGAATTGGCGTTGGGCCCAATAATTGCATCTTGTAACACTACATACTACCCCTGTACATAGACCGTCCATGCCGTAACGAATGATGACCACGCATGGGCCCTGGGTTCCTCCCTTGGCACTTTAATAATCAAGACAACTTGCACCGTTTGTGTACAATAGAGTTACAGTCGGCCCACAACCTCACGGAGTGCTGTCGTCCTGGATATGTAGACCGAGTCTGATGACGAGCCGTCCCGGCTGCCGTTCAACACACACCACTTCACGACGACGAGGACTTCTTTGCCGCGGCCGGGTCCCAGGCAGCAGGCTGCCAGCTCTCGCCCGGCCCTTGTGCCTTCGCCGCCTTGGCCCAGGGATCATCGCTCTGTTCAGCCTCGCCTTCGACGGGCTTCTTGCGCCCAGCATCTTGTGCCGGCGCAGCGGCATTCACCGACGCCAGTCTCTGCGCCGTAGCCTCGGGTGCCTCCATTACCCGCGGCTTGGCCTCCCACCGCGCATCCGCCTCGGCGGCTAGCAACTTGATCCTCGCCTGGCGCACGACGTCGTCCTGCTGCTCGTCGAGGGTCGGGGGGTCGCGGCGGGTGTGCCGCAGCCATTGGTGCCACTGCGGGTTGACCTTGACCTGGGAGTAGTGCGTCGATCGAGGGTAGTTGACGATGCGCCGCCAGCGCTCGCTGCCTTCGGCGCCGCGCGTGAGGCGGAACTCCCAGTAGGTGTTGCCTTCGAGATCGTAGCCTGCGACGGGGAAGCCATGTAAGTCAGCTTGGCCGGACAGAGTAGGCGATTGCGGCGTGCTTACCCATCAAGAAGCGCTTCCGCCATGGCAGGCGGAGGGCCTTCCACTGGTACCATGCCTGCGCAACGGTTCCTATGCGGTTCGGGGCCATCTGGAAGTTGGGCGTCGGTTGTCGCGCGAGGGTTTCGGGAGGGGCGCTTGGGCGTGGACGTCGGCGTGATGAAGTCAATATTCTGCCCACCACCAGCCACACTATTATTCGTTATTCGGTGTGCCACACGCCGGCACTGCTTTAACTTGGGCAGCACTGCGCCACCTAATCTCTAGTCACACCAGCCACCCCAGTCCACGTCATGCACTGCACGGTGGGGCTGGTTTGCGGACTTCTCGGCAGGACGTTGGGCGGCGTGGGGAAC
Organism: Neonectria neomacrospora; assembly: GCA_013756995.1. NCBI lineage: Eukaryota > Fungi > Ascomycota > Sordariomycetes > Hypocreales > Nectriaceae > Neonectria > Neonectria neomacrospora. Next base: position 7,617 of record JABSTB010001148.1, on the reverse strand, counting down.
GACGTACCCAACTGCGCAATACTTCTTCGTAATAGCTGCTCGCGAAAAGCGACTCTTCTCCTTTCCCATCAACCTCACTCCGCCATTTTCGGTTGCGATCAACTCGCAGCGCGACAAGGAAGACGGCCACTACCGCCAGATCGACCCCCGCTTAGGCAAAGCGCTCAAAGCTGGGATCCAGGTCTTGCCTCCGTCTGATCCGCATTCTTGCGACAGCATTCCATCAACTACCGACTTGCGCGGCAACAGCAAGAGGAAACCCCCTTCAGCGACAGCCAGACCTGGGAGAAGTCGCCTACGAGACCAAAATCGACCGATTGCCAGAATAGCGAACCGATCGTTCCATCCAAGATGGCGTCGGTAACGTCCCTCGACAAAGATTTGCGCAAGATGCGCCTCGATAAATACACACCCGCGGCTGCAAATGAAGCCCGGTCATGGGTCGAAGAGATTCTAGGGGCACGACTACCATCCTCGGACCTCCTCGAAGGCCTGAAAGATGGCGTCGCTCTTTGCAAGTACGTTCCCCCCCGAGTCGTTGTGTCATTGCCTCGGTTCTAACCTATGTTCGCAGACTAGTCAATCTCGCTCTTCCCCCTCCCGGTGTTAGATTCAAACAATCGGCAATGCCGTTTGTCCAAATGGAAAACATTTCCTTATTCGTCCGCGCCTGCCACTCTCCGCCCCTGAACCTCCACCAGCACGATACGTTCCTCACCGTCGACCTGTACGAGCAAAAGGATCCAGCACAGGTCCTACAATGTTTAATAGCCTTCAGCCGAGCTGCTCATGCTGCGAATCCACAGAGCTTCCCCACGGCCATCGGAGCCAGGTCCCGTTCCGATGCGCTGAGTCCACAGGGAACCGGCCCCGCAACGCCATCCGGGTCCCGCCCCCGGGGTGCCTCCGTGACCAGTAATTCCTCATCGGCTTATGCTGCAGCTCTTCCCGGCCGAACCGGGGATTCCCCGTCTGGACGATGGAGCCCTACAAAGAGCCCTACAAAGAGCCCTCAACCAGGGTCTGGGTCGCCGAGGGCCGTAACTAGCTGGAGTAAGAGAGAGCACGAGGGCTCTACCTCGCCGGCCTGGAACATCGCGCAGTACGGATACTTGGGGGGTGCTAGCCAGGGGAATCTTGGCATCGCATTTGGTGGACGACGACAAATCACCGCCGCGGGCCCTCATGTACCGAACCTGGCCGAGAAGGAGCGTCGTCGAAAGGAACAGGAAGCAGAGGAGGAGCGACTTCGCCGGGAGGCCGAGGATGAGGAACGCCGAAGGGCGGCCGAAGAGGAACAAGCACGTCTGGAAGAGGAGCGCCGATGGGAGGAGGAAGCCCAGCAACTGCGTGAAAAAGAGCGACAGGAGGCTGAGGAGGAGAAACGGCGGTGGGAGGAAGAAGAGCGCCAGTGGAAAATAACGGAAGAGAACCGGCGTAAGGAAGAGGAGGAGGCCGAGGCTCGCCTGGCCGAGGACCGGAGCCGAACACGAAGCAAAAGCGACGCCAAGCTGCGCGGGCAGTTCTTAAGCCAGTACCGAGCAGAGGAAGCCACAACGCAAGACGGGGCTGCGGATGGATACAGGAGCCGAGTTGAGGAGCTTGAGAAGGAGCTGGAGCTCGCCCGGCAACGAGAGGCAGAGTATGAGCGAGAGCGCCAGGAGAGGCAGGGGCGCCGTCTCAAGGCCAGATCCCGGTCCAGACCCAGGGCTGCTGACAACAAGCCCAAGCCTAGATCCAGGAGCCGGTTGGCAAGCCCTCCAAGCCGGCAAGATTCGTGGTCTAGGTCTGATCGCGAGGTCCTGAGCACCAAGCTTCCGCAACAACATGATGCTGAACAACAAGAGGCCGTGATCATTCCTCCCAGGTCTCCCCGCCCCCTTCCTGAGCCGACTGCCGCCCAGCAGGTCAAAACACACCACACTGGCGGTCGTCCTCTTCCTCAGCCACATGCCGTCCAACAACTCAAGCCTCAGAACACGGGTGGTCGTCCTCTTCCTGAGCCAGCTGTCCAACAAATCAAGCCTCAGAATACGGGTGGTCGTCCCCTCCCTGATCCCACGGCTTACGCTTCCAAGCCGGCTGCGCCCAAGCCCACACCCAAGCCTTTCGCATTTAAACCCGCCGTGTCGAGCCGCACCGATCGGTTCCTCGGAAGCAACCCGGCTCCTGCTCCGGCTGCCCCCCAGCAGACCTACTCTCGGGAGCTCAGCGCCACAGCAGAGCGCGACGCCGAGGACCAACGGCGTGCGCAGAGCCAGGCTAAGACCAAGGCCGGCGGCTGGGCGTCCAAGTCGCTGCTGGAGCGCGAGATGGAAATGGAGCGTCAGCGCCAGAAGGAGTGGGAGGATGCGCAAAAGGAGACTGCGGCTGCTGTCCGAGACACCGACGGCGTAGACGGCATTGGCGGAGGCATTGGCGGGCGGTGGGACGTCGGGCAGTGGAGCGGCTTCACCGGCGGCGACAGCCAGAACAGGGGAGGCCAGGGCATCGGAGCCGGGCGGAGGCAGATCGCGGGGCCCAGGCCGTTGCCGGAGCCGAGGTGAAGGACAGCTAACGGAGGTTTGCCGGAAGCGGGAGGTGTAAGCGGGTGTTGATGGGGAGAAGTTGAGAGTTACAGTTAGTAATTGTGTAAACGGGAGCCTGAAAGCGAACTGGCCGGTTCTGGATTTCCCCGCCTTGATTGTCCGATGCTGATGGCTGCCGAATGGTAAATGTTACACAGACGTTGACCGAGACCCCGGCGGATATATCTTCACGCTGAAACCAATAACTTTTTTGTCTATCCTCCGTGCACTTGTAAACCCCCCCGTGCCTTGTCCAATGGGCCGACCCATTTCGCCATTTTTGTTTTAATACACACATATACTACCTACGTCGACGCCAGCTCAAGCATGGTTCGTCTCGCTTGCCTTGGCCTCCTCGGCCGCCTCATCCCGACACCGCTTACACATGCACCAACCGCCCAGACTCCCGCGCGCCCACTCCCTTCGCTGCTGCACGGGTAGGTACACGTCGCAGTAGTGATTGAGGATCTCCTCGCCGCGCTTGATGCCCCCCGGACGGTGGCCCACGACGCGCTCGCGCCGCGCCTCGAGGACCATGCGGCCGCCCCATTCCCAGGCGACGTTGGGGTCGCAGTCGTGGTTGGCGAGGCACCAGTACGGGTGGACGGCGGCGACGTCTGGGCGGCCGTCGCGCATGCTCTTGCGGGCAGAGGCGGTGCCGCGGAACTTGGCGTAGAGGGTGTTGAGGGCCCAGAGGTCGTAGTCGGCGAGGGTGGTGTAGATATCGATGTCCATCTTCTCGAGCACGTGGAGCGGCGTCTCGATGTTGTACTTGAAGGAGAAGGGCAGGGTCCATTCGGGCGGCGGGCCGGCGTTGGGCGAGACATTGATCTCGTTGGACCGGGTCGGGACGAAGTCGCCCCAGATGTACTTGACCTCGCGGACTTCCAGGGGGTGTACTTCTTCGTGTGCCGAGATGGCCAGGACCCGGGCGAGGAGCAGGAGGTAGAGTGTGTCGTCCGCTTCGAAGGGATCCGGGTCTCTGGCGATGACGTCGATATCCTTCTCGCAGATGGTAGGGTGATAGCGCTCATGGGCTTGATCGAAGCAGTACTGGGTGCAGAATACGGTGTCGTAGCACTCGGGACAACTGATGGCCTCGTTTTCGCTACCTAAGGGGGGCAAGTCGCCGCTGCAGGCGTCGCAGAGTGCGTCCTTGAGGCGATTATTGGCAGTCAGGAGAGTGTACTCGGTAAGAACAGCCTCACCAGGCTCAATGTCCTCCTGGGCAAAGAGTCCTAGCTGCTTGCAGGTCGGAATGATATCGTAGTTGTCGGTACTGCTGGCTCCCTCAAGAAGAACAGGCAGGGTTGCTACTTCAATGGCGCATTTTGGGGCTATGAGACGGAGACGCGAGTTGAGTTCCGCGAGAGCCTCGGGGGAGAAGCGGTCAGGCTCGTGATCATTCCAGGGATATATCTCGCGGCGGACGAGGCCATCATCGGGCAGATCGGCAGTAGTATTGATGTCGACATCGTCGCGACGGAGTCTTCGACGGGCGACAGTGCCGATGTTCTCCTTGGTATTGAGCAGCTCTTGGTTGTTGGGAGACAACTGGAGACCGCGTTGGCAGAACTTGGCGGCACTTTTAAGAGATCCGCAGAGCAGAAGGCCCATGGAGAGGATCTGATATGCGCGAACCGAAGCCAGAGTTGCAAGGCGGCTGGAAGCATCCTGGGTGGCTTCGACGTCGTCTTGGAGGCCCTGGGGCTCTTCTACAGCGAGACTGCCGTGGGCCAAGACGTCCGGGAGGGGCACAGCAGAATACATCTGCAGGGATTCCAGAGCCTGCTCATGATACTCGAAGCCCTCGTTAAGGACTTCGTCGACAAGGAGAAGGGCGCGGTAAGCATCGCTGGCGGCCAGGTCGGGATAGCCCAGGTCTGAGTGGACGACGGCTCGGTCAAGATAGAGAATTAGGTCGTAGGGCAGGCTGATGAGCCCCTCGGTTAGCTGCGAGCGGCGATCAAGCAACTGCTCATGGCGGGCGGTTTGATCCATGTCGAGGACAGCTGGTCGTAGACCAGAACGATGGTGGAATGCTTGTTCGGTACCGAGGCAAAGCCGGGGATATAGAGGCGATCCGAGAACGAGGGTGCGACAAAGAAAACTAGTCTTGGTCGATCTGAGACTGAGAGAGCCGAGAAGCGACCAAGACGGCGGCCGAGTTGGATAGGGCTATAGTCTACCAGCAGTCTAAGTGCCCGGGCCAGGGTCGGAAGGGGCCGGCAGGGGTAGCCGCAGACGACGTTGACAGTGGCTGCGTGCTAACCAAGATTGATATCTTCTGTTAGAAGCGGTGACGTGGATGTTGAAGGATGCAGGTACATATGGTGAAGGCGGCTGTAGGCTTGAAGAGGAGGAGTCTCGAGCACGTGTACCGGTACCGCGGTAGGTGTCTTACGGACAAGGACGGGGACCCGGAGTGATAGGCCGGGGAGGACGGGAGTCGGTCTCGGAGAGCGACCGGCAGAAGTTGCGGGAGTTGATGGATGGGCTGAAAAGGGACAACAAGCTAGAGGGAAGGGAAAAGATGCTACGCTGGTATTGACCCCCCTGTGGGCGTGTGCCGTGCGTGTGGTATGTATGGGCGTGCTATGAAGGATGGACGCAACGTGAGGCCAGGTGTGAGGCCCAGAATGAGGCCCAGAGGGTGTGGCTCATGTATGACTTTGACAGGTCAGGGGATCTTTTTGGGTCTACTTCGTACCGGCGTGCCAAAGAAGGCCCTCGTTTAGCCACTGGAGGGGAACGAGGAGGAGGGGTACTGAGATGCGCAAATGCTGAGGAGCGGGTAACGAAAATAGAGGAGAAATAATTGGACCAAGGGCCCAGAGACGTGAAGTGCGTCGAGGTGTGAGGAGCGAGAAGCGAGACGCGAGAAGTGGGAAGTGGGAAGTGAGGCAGGAAGTGAGGGCGGAGCGGCGGTGTTTCGGGAAGTTTTTGGTGTTGGTGTTGGCGTTAGTTAGTGTGTGTGTTTTTGTAAGTTACGAGTCGTGAGCTGTGTGGTGGTTCCGTCTCTTGCCTCTTGCCCCGTCCCGTCTTAGCTGCAATATCAAGGACAAAAGTCTGCAACTACTTTGGGCCTCAAATTGGGAGTACTTGTCTAAATCCCGAAGCCCAATTACAGCTTTGCAAGGCGACGTGTTTGATTTTGATTTTGATGTTCCGGGGTCCAGTCAAGAATCTGCGTCACCTCCACACGTGAAGGCAGAGGGGAGGCTAACTACTAATATCGATTGGGCCCAAAAAAAAAAAAAAAAAAAAAAAGAACCCTACCGTCCCCTCTTGACCGATCTTGTTAAACGTAACAAAGACAGGTCGGGTCTTTTTGTTTTGAAAACCAGGGCCCAGACTCCCAAGCCACGTCGATGCCGCGCCGAGCCTTGCGCGCCCGAGCCACTTCCTTAAGCCGCGTGCGTTCGTACTTTCTGATGATGCCGTAATGGTTCAGGCCTGTGCGAATGGTCCGGACACGATGTTCCAGCCAGCAGCCGAAGGGCCAGCAAGCAAGCAAGCCAGCAACGCAAGCGCTAGTTTGTGTGTATCGTCGTCGAAAAACGGCTTTTCGCCCACACGCAACACGGCACATGCACACGCACACGCACTTGAACGCGCTGGCATGTGCGCCAGAGTGCCCACCGCTCTGCGTCCGTCTCCGGGCGATTGAGTGCGTTCCCCTCCGGGCTGGCTTGTCTGATTGGGCCAGTCAGTCCGAACACACGCAGGCACCACAGCAGCAATAAACGAGCTCTCAGGGCGTCAACTCTTGCCGAGTGTGACCGAGAGAGGGCATCGTCAAGGACTAGAACGGGCATGGTTGGTCCAGGTGGTAGTAGCACCACTTCTAGGCAATCATGGTACGGAGGTGACGTGACACGCAATGGCGCATAAGGGTGCACGCAGCACCAGGCGGACGGAAGGATTAGCCGCAGCACCCGAGAAGGTAAAAGGCACCACAGGTCACCGCCAGACAGATGGCAGGCCGCAAGGCAACCGTTGGGGCAGAAGATTTGTTGATGCGTGCGATATCGAAAGAGAAGCGGAAAGTGTGGGAGAGTGTGGGAGAGCTCCGGGTGGGAATGGAGGGGTCACGATGGTGGGGTTGCGGGAGGAGGGGTTCCATGCCAACGCCCAATCCCACTGTCCCAGAGGGCTGGCCATCCACTGAAGACCCCGGCGTCCATCCACCGAGGGCCCCCCTCCATCCACTGAAAGCCTCCCCGCCAGAAACGAACCCGGCCTGGACTTTAGGTACCTGCTACCTGACCCCACTACGTCATGACGTCGGGCGCGCCAGTGGAGCCCTCACCATATCATCACCACCCACTTTTGACAGTGGAGACAATTCCTACGGGTTCGAGATTATGTTGAAATGATAATCTGGGGCGTCTCTCATGCTTTGCTTGTTTGCTGTATATTGTCCTGCCGCAGGGTGGATGGATGGGTGAGCCAACTACCGTGGGAACAAGGGAATTGAGAGTTGGTTGCCCGGGCATGCTGCGTCTCTGCTGCCGGCGCTGCATGCACACACACACACACACTCTCCCTCTTCGCTATCTACAGATTTGGCATCTCGAGATCTAAAGTAACCACACTGTACCTACCTTAGCCTTAGCCCGGACACGTTCTCCCTGCCTACGGTAGATGACTCCCAATGCATGTCATGATTATACCATCGCTAAGAAACCTTGCTTCAACGGGCGTCCGGGGAGGTCTTGAAAAGGAAAAGAAAGGAAAGAAAAAAGAGCAGCCAACCTTCTTTCGCCTTGTCGGGATCCATCCCACCCAACCAAGCCCACGGGAACATGGTCCCTCCCATCTCACACAGGGGGAGACACACTCGCGCACGCAAGCACACATACACGCATACACCCGAGGGCACGCACGCCACTGCGCTCATCATTCTTACGCTCGCTCGTCGCAGCCTTTCGTTGTCAAGTCCTGCGAAAGTCCTAGGCCTTCCGTTCCATACATACGGGAACCCGCACCGAGTATTATTGGATTGGCCAACCGGCTTTCTCTGCGTCCTCTGTCCTCTGTCCTCTGC
>JABSTB010001145.1:0-22847 GCA_013756995.1 Neonectria neomacrospora | reverse complement strand
TTGCCGTACGCGATCCAACATCTTTCTAATATTTTGTGGATATCCGGTTCTTACCTACTTTTGGTTAGTTCAGTGCTTCCAAAATTAAACCAATGCTGGTCGCCTTTCCGCTGAATCACCTCGACTGGCCTTGGCAGGCAAGCCCACATGCAGTAGCCAACATGTCTTCGCCTTCCATGGTCTACTAACCATTTCCTATCATACATGCAACTGCCATTTGTCTGAGTCTCCTCGCCATCGCCAAAATGACTTTCAGTACCACCCTAACTTCTCTCTTTTGTTTCTGGCATCCACGCAGCGACACCCGCTCGACGCACTGGACGCAGTATCATCCAAAGACTCCAACATCGACAGGTGATCCTAAGTTCCCCGTTTCCGACGATGAATCATCTCTCAACTCGATCACGAGTGAAGGTGCTCGATCCCCAAATGACGACGGGAGCGTGACCGACCATCCAGCCGATCCCCGGTGCCTGGATTACGATGATGAATCTTCCACAGATGAGGACACTCTATTCTCAACCGAGAACGATGGCCCCAGTCACAACGACCCAAACACAGGATATGACACTGGTTCCACAAATACTCTAGTTGATGATGATAATTGCTCGGTGTTCACCAATGTCGCTTATGCCCCGACCATCTGTTGTAATCCTGGGAAAGGGTTCCCATACTGCAAAACGGCCGGCCTCGTTCTGTCATGGTGAAAATACTTTCGATAAAGATAGAAGCCAAGCTAATGCTACCAGGGACGCAATCCATGACCAGTATCTAAAGTCGCTGGAACTGAAGTACGTTTTCTTCCCGCATCAGTGTTCTGTTACCAACATCGCAGCCGCCGTAACTTTCAGTTCAGCACCAGACTCTCTACAAACACTTTATACCATGCCCCCCTGGACCTGACCAGTGTTACTGCCCAGGTACTGGACGTGGGCGCAGGGAATGGCTCGTGGGCAAGGTACGGTCTCGAAAAGCTTCCCGAGATCATCAAATCACCGCCTTCTTCGAGCCCCAGCGATACCCCCCACTCCTTCACGCCAAGATGTAACACCCGATACCCAAGCGATTGACAGCTCTCAAGGCCCAGCGTCACGGACGAAGGCAGCTACGAGACACCGTTGGAACCCGCTTGATGCTACCCAGGAAACACACAAGAACACAATTCGTGGAATATATATCGGCGACAAGCAGCCTCTTGATCAAACAATAGACATCAGGCGAGTTGAACTTCCATTAGATCGTGTCCAGAAATCATACGATGGGCATTTTCTTCCTGGCACGGACATGGCACCACCAGGTAATATTCAGACTCCTAACGTGTTGCATATTCCCACTAATCCAGGACTCAGAAGATTGAACTCCCGCCGAAATACCTGACGTTGTAGTACAAACACCTGCCAGCATAGCCAACTATGCGCCACCTAACCAGTCGATGGCGGCAGGCCACAATCCTGTTGGGCAGGTCTTGACCCCGTCGGCCAAAACTCCTAGGGCCGACAGGCATCACTTCGAATCAGGCCTCCTTCAGACAGATGGCTGTGGACTTCCTTTGGCTCGGCTGATGGAACTCGGGGAAAATGCGACGGACTTTTCCTCTCGGGGCAACTACACAGAAGCCGCACACGACCTCCGAACTGCTTTGTGTGGTTTGCGATACTTGTTTGATTCCACACACCGACTGCCAGTCCAAACAGCCTACAGCCTAGCGAAAGTCTATGGAAGTGACAATGATCCTGACAAAGCGGACTCCGTTCTGGACTGGGTATCGAAAAACCACAGCACAGAACTGGGCCTCTGGCATCCAAACACCTTGGAACACTACCTTCAGGTAGTTTTGCTGCTCCGAGCATCATCTCGGCACGAACAGGCCAAGTCACTAGCTGTTGGTATCTACCAAGCAATACGCGACAGTTGGGACTTTCGGACATTTGTTTCCATTTCTAATACTCCACTTGATCCTGGAGTGCTTGACCCGGTGGTAATGGATCGAATCTTTTCTGAATCTCCCGATGAGATTCGAGTCGGACAGCAGCTCAAGATGGCACATTTATTTGCAAGAGCTGGGATCCCAGGTATGGGCGAGGTTCTTCGAAAACTGATCAGACATTGCGAGAAGCACCCGGTCAGTCTCTCCAGTCAAGCCTTACAAGCGAGGTGTTTCTTGATTGATGAACACAGTGCCACAGGGATGTCGGACCTTGTAGAGCAAGAATGCAAGGCTGCACGAGACGCCTTGGCGAAGGTTATTCTCGCCAAAGAAAGGTTGATTCCAGATGACGTACTCAGTATTTCAGTCGACCTTGCCTTCTTAAATTTACGTCACAACGATGCTGATCGGTGCGAGAGAGTCCTGACATGGACTGCCGACAGGGTAGAGGACCTAGCATCTACAGTCAATCAACCGCTATATAACCACAATGCAATCGCGGCAGTATCTTACTTCATCAAAGTTGGGTTAAGGTATCAAGAGGAGTCAGACTGGGATGATGCAAGGCCTTGGTTTGAGCGTGCTCTTGCCTTTACGTCAACGTCTCGCCGGTCTCCTGCTGCTATTGTTACCTGTCTGGAGATGGCCATTGGCTTGGGCAGTTTTGATGTTGACGATGAACAGCTGTGCCGAGTAACTCTTGAGAACAACGTTTTATTAAGATAGGTCAACTTCTCTTTTGTTACGAGCTCTATAATATGTTGAATTGGAGGTTTCTTTTGGTTGTTCATATCGAACCAAGTATGGTCACCGAAGGTCTACCTGTTCTCCGAGCCTAGCTCCTAGTAAAAATTTCCCTAGCCTGTTGAGAGGAGTCAAATATCCTAACACAGTATTTTTCCTGCGGTTACGCTGGGTAGTGGAGAGGACCTAGAAGCGGCCTCCACCGCTTACGAAGATGTTACTTCGGGACGTCAGTTGAGCTTTGTCTTAAGACACCGAAAGAACCCATAACTATAGAAGCAATCTATCCATCATACGCTTGCCAGCAAAGTATGCCACTTCATTTTAGGCTTGTTGTCCTCCTCGTCATGCCTTCCGCACCAGCTAGCCCAAGACGTGTATCCCAGATCTTCATCGAAGAAACACCACCTCCCAAGTCTAGCCTCGCACTGAACACCCCGCGCCTGCAGGAGCGTCATCAGTCGGCCAGCAGGAACCTCTTCCGACGGCCGTCCGCTCAAGTCCTCACCAACTACCATGCCATACAGATACACCTTTTTCAACTCGGGCAATACCTTGTTATCGATTAGGCTCTCTACCATGTGAACCAGCGGTACATTTCCCTCCCCACCGGTGTCGTTCCTGAGAAACTGCACTTCCGACACTCTGTCGTTTTCGATGTACGCTGCGGCGGGCTTTTGCTCAAGGACCAACGTCTCCAAGGTTAGACCCGTCGCCTGGATCATACTTGCCCAATCATCCAAGCAGGCGGCTTCAGCGCGCGTCGACCAGGAGTAATCAGTCACAGAGTGACTGTAATCCCCCTGAGAAGGTTGGCAAAGATACAAGTGCTTCACCCTCGAAAGATTGTACTCGCTGGGATCTGGTAGAAAGCCTGACTGTGGTCTTGGAATAACGGACTCCCCATTGAGACTACCCCAGTCGGAGTCGGAGTCATCTGGTCCCGCCAGATTCTCCTCGGGTAGTGGCGAAAATTCCGGTATTGAGCTGCAATTAGTCGTGATGGGACGGTCCAGCATGCCGAGTTCTAGGCGCTCGAGACTCGCTCCGCCTCGGAGAACCCATCGTGCAACAGACTTTGGTATATAACCAAAAAGCTTTGCAAAGCGAAGATTCAGAGGAGGCGCGGTAAACTCCGGAGTTGTCTCTTCGTACTCGGAAGAGTAATAACTGTCTCCATGCAGCTCCAGCGTGTCGAGGTTGGTAAAGAATGGCAATAGCTGCCAAATTTGAATGACTTCTCGTCTCTTTTTGTTGATCTCATCCCAAGGTCCAGGTTCAGGCTGAATGACAGTGCACAGATTTCTCACTCGCTTTGTAAGCTCCTGCATTCGGTTTGGGTTCTCGTCGTGGAGCAGTCGCAATAGGAGGAAGAGCTTTTCTGCTTTAACTTGAGCGCCTTGGCCACAGCTCCAGCCTTGTTTCCGGTGATAAGGCCGTTGAGAGCTGGGGATGAACGGCGGCGGATCATTGAGCTCCCCGGATGATTCATGGAAGCCTACCTCGTGCAGCTCGATGTCGGTCCAGAGGATAGGTTCGACCAAGGTGTTGAAGCGCTTGCAGGTGCGCATCAACCTGGCGAGTTCATGAGGCGTGAGGCATGATGTGATGGAAAGAAATAGCTCATCGGGGAGATTGTCAAGTGTTGAGGTTGACATGACGAGGAAATGAGGGCACGCTGTCAGCTCGTGTTGATAACGGGTTTCAGGGCTTTAGTTGGTTCTTATACCCCTGCCTAGTGGTGAGATAATAAGCACTACGAGTGTTTTACCTGGCTGACTGCCTAATTTAGTCCCACTGTCAGCATGCATTATTCGTCGCGAGCTCCACAAGATCCAACACTGCCTAAATACCTCGAGAATAAACCTTTTTCGACAGCATAACCCTTCTAGAGCGTGCCAAGAGCGTGAAGTTTCGTTATTAGGTTGGGTGTTGGCCCATTGACGACTTTAGGCAAATAAAAAATAGCACGGAATCTCAACGATCGTGAGACTGGGAGCATTAAACGCATTAAATAGCCCAAGGTAAGCGCGACATAAACGCTGAGATAGGTGCGAACCTTGGGGAGTTCGTATTTATAGTATTTTATTAGCCTCGGTCAATATCATCAAATAGACCAAGGCAACGAGATAACATGCAGAAAACAGAGTAAGATGCTTGTGCCCAACACCATCACCCAATACCTTAATACAGCAAGCTACTATATCGGACCTTGAGCCTTTTTTTGCAACCCGTCTGGGACTCTCTCTGGCATTGTTGAACCTCAAGCCAATCCAGACTGCACAGAGGGTTGGGGACTTTGTATATCAGAATGTCTTCATAAATCACGGGAATTATGCCAGCTAAAGCCACTAGACGGCCAATGGACCAGGGTCACACGAGCAATGACGATGGTCAAGACATATGCAGCCTAGCGTTCTTGGCGCTCCCTGCCTCAGCCTTAGCTAAGCCATGGCCCCTAAGCTTCATAATTGTGGACCTTAGATTGTTAATTGTGTCATCATCGTATCTCGTCCTGACATCCAACTGTTCACAACCTCGCCATCTCCCCCTCTCCGGCTCACCCGGATGTTTCCTCGCAACCGCCGCGAGCAGGACAGTCGCGACGGCATCATGCCCTCCGTCAAGGGACATCAGCCGGACCTGCTTCCGCAGGCAGAGGAGAAGGACAAGGTCTCAGCCTCAGCCTCGGGCGCGGCCAGGAACAGAGACAAGATCCGATGTCTCGACGGACTGAGGGGCATTGCGTGCCTCATCGTCTTCAACTACCACTTCCTCTGGCCATGGACGCCGTATATTATGCTCGGTCACGGTGCTTTGCCTCCCCGAGCGCCCGAGCCTTACTTGAATTGGCCTTCCCTGCCCATTATCTGCCTCTTGCATCGTGGTCGCCCAATGGTGGCCATCTTCTTCGCCATCTCGGGTTATGTCCTCTGTCGCCATATCATCAGGGCAATCCACGAGCGCCGTCTCGAGGCTGCCTACCAGAGCCTTGCGTCCGCCGTATTTAGACGCGTCTTCCGCCTCTACATTCCTCCCACCATTAGCATGTTCCTAGTGGCAATGCTGGCTCAGATGGGTGTCTTTCGATCCGAATTCTCCATCTACAAGGGCCCTGACTCTTCCTACATCAATGGCACCGTCACCGTCGCCCAATTGAACAGCACCTGTGCCAACGGGACCTTTGCTGCGTCCGGGGTTGTGAGCATCGCACAGTACTTGGGCCTGCAGAGCTCAGCCTTCTTGGACCTGGGCAACACCACCAATTGGAACGATACACTCACGCTCTGCCTGAATGACACATCGCAGGCGTTTGGCCCCTCGTTGATATACAAGGTAGCGGATGAAGTCGAAGCAGAATTGGCATTGCTAAACGCCACCAAGTCGACAAACGACACTCTGAGTCTGGCACTGGAAACGCTTGCACCTGCTAAGATTGCACCGCGCTCATTTTTCCATAAAAATGAAGTCAAGGCGCCACTCCCCGAAGTCTCCAATGTCACAAACAGCGTCAACCTCACCTGGGTTCAGCTGGGCGGATCGTGGGAGGAGCACCCCTTCATCCACGACAACATGACCTACGCTCTCAAGAACTTCACCAGGGCCTATGCGGAATGGGCCAATCCCTTCAACTTCGGCCATTATCACCCGCGGTACGACCCGCACACATTCACCATACCCATGGAACTTCGCGGGTCCATGTTCATCTACATCTTCCTGCTGGGCACCGCAGCCCTCAAAGCAAAGTGGCGACTACGCTTTGCCGGGTTTCTCTCCGCCTACAGCTTGACGCTGGGCCGGTGGGATATGGCCACGTTTCTGGGAGGCGCCATGTTGTCAGAGATGGACATTCGGCGCGCTGATGCCGGCCAAGTCTCCTCCATCGTCCCTCCAGCTACGGCTGGTTGGAGAGGTCGCCGGGCCGGCTTTAACCCATCGAGGCGTCAAGCAAGGTTAATGCGCTGGATCGGCGTTTTTGTGGCCCTTTATTTTCTCTCGTACCCGGACGCCGGTGCCGAGTACACACCCGGCTTCGTGTTTCTCTCTTCGTGGGTCCCCAAGTACTACATCCCGCTGTCAGGCTGGATGTTCTACCAGGCGATGGGAGCCTTGATTCTACTCACCTGTGTTCTCCGCAGCCCTTTCCTCAGTGGTATCCTGGAGGGGCCGACGGCACAGTACCTAGGAAAGGTCAGCTTCTCGTTGTACCTTGTCCACGGACCAGTCTTGCACAGTCTGGGCTTCTGGATCATGCCCAGGCTTTTCGAACGACTCGGCCGGATTGGGGGGTTCGTTGTTGGTTACATCGTCTTGCTGAGTGTGACTATGTATCTCACTCGCTTGTGGTATCGGAAAATCGACATGTGGAGTGTAACAGTCGGAAAGAGGGTAGAGAAAGCGCTGGTCCAGGTCGACTGAGGAATGGCTTTGAGGTTACTTGCAAAAGATATGTTAGTAACGACTGGGCTTGTAAGATTGGAGAGAAATTTAAACTTGGCATACCCTCACTGACGAATAGTCAGCAATAAAAATGTTTTCGAATGCAATGGTTCAGCCGCTGAAGTGTTCAATGGAGGCGCTGGTGACCTGCATAAGAGACTGAGAGCACTCTCGGCAAGCCGAGCCGATGTATGTCATTTTTCCTATTCTCATCTGGACGCTTAGTGTCTCAATGAATATTGCCATGATTGCTCAGCCAGCGGCCAAGCCGGCAAGCCCTCATGAAGTGGGTGAACGAAGAGTGTAGCGGGAATGCTAGGTCTCCTGCGTGTGCTTTATGATTCCTGTCTTTTCATCACAAGTCAAACAAATGAGCTGAAGTTTAGACTACGATATGAAACAGTTTCATATAGTCTCACAAACGCCCGTAATTATTCCCTCTTTGGGGCCCAACGTAACCGGACGAGTCGTGCATAGTAAAGAATCCGGGGCAAGCTCGCCTGGGGCCCACTCAATCCCCGCAATATCCAAACCCCATCTTTATATACAAAGTCCCTTCTCCGCCTCGCCCATCTTCTTTTCCGATCCTTTTTCCGTCTTCTCGTCCCCTCAACATCCCGCTTTGAAAATCCCCCCGTCTCGAAAAGCCCACATGGACGCTCCAATAATCTCACAATCCTACCCTGTGCCTCCGTCGAGGAGTGATCGGTTCATGCCAGACGAGTCGGTGGAGCCCAGCTTGGTCGAGTCTCCGGCAGCGGCGTCTGGCGCGTACTCCGCTGGCCGGAAACGCAGCACCGCGTCGTCTGAGCACTCCGGTCACCGGCCCAAGGGCAACCAGAAGCTACGAAAGGTCAGTAGGGCTTGCGACTTTTGCAAGTCCAGAAAGGCAAAGTGCAGCGGTGATCTCCCGTGCATAAAATGTGTGGCTAAGGGCCGCTCTTGCTCGTTCGATGCCAAGTACACGAGGGGACGACCGCCGACGCCACCGCAGTCGGATGCTCACTCGCGGCTTTCGTACGACCATGGTGCTCCCTCTCAGGAAGAAGAGCTTGGCTTTGGGGCCATATCCGATCCTCGTCAACCGCGGGCGGAGCCCCAAAACGACATAGACCTGTCTCGTCGATATCCGGGTTCCCTGGAGAGTACAGCACCATCAAGGGCGTCTCCAGAGCTTGGAATGGCCGAGATCCAAGGTCAAGTCTATGATCCGACCTCGGGTTTGACTTTTTTGCACCGCGCCTGGAAGCGCCTCTCAGCCCAGAGCAGCAACCGTCCGCCTGATGTTGCGAAGTCGTCGGCAGAGAACCAACCGCTCTACATGGCGGGCGACAAGCCGTTGCCCGACATCGACGGAGATGTTCCGATACCCTTGCCGAGTCCAAGTGACGGACGGAATCTCCTCGCGCTCTATTTCGATGTCTGCGTCGCAACCTATCGCCTCTTCCATCGTCCAACGCTGGAAACCTGGCTTGGCATTATCGAGAAGAACGTTGAGGAGAAACGACCCATATGGCACGACGTTGGCCGCGCAAAAGCTGCCATTGTTCTTGTCGCGCTTGCAGTGGCCACTCTACACCAAGAAAAGTCCAAAGGGTTCCAGTCTGCCGACGACGAAGCTCAAGCTCCCCTAGCAAGCGATATCCTTTTTGCTATCTCGACTCGCCTTGCTGACGAGGAGACCGGGTACCCAAAGTTGGAGTCAGTACAGGCGAGAATAGTCCACGTTCTCTATCTGCTCACCACCTCACGTTTCAACCGCAGCTGGTACGTCTTTGGGAACGCGCTTCAGCTTATTTCAGCCCTCGGACTACATCGCCGCGCCAACAAGAGACGCCGGGTTTCTCGTACCGATTACATCCACGCCCAATGCTGCATCCGCACCTTCTGGACAGCCTACGTCCTCGATAACTACTTGGGCGTCGTCTTTGGGCGGCCACGACACTTTCACGACGACGATATTGACCAAGAGTTCCCTGATCGAGTTAATGACGATGATATGACTGCCTTGGGGCCCGGAGATGAGAACCCTGAGGATTGCCACGTTGATGCGTTAATATTTCACGCCAAGTAAGCAATTCCCTACGGTTTTAACATCCCGGATAAGATCTACATGCTGATCTCAGAGCCTTCTACTAGAATCGCTAAAATTATCGGTTCCATCTCGCGAGACGTCTATACACTTCGGGACATCACCAACCAAGAGCGTGTAGCTGCGGCGCATAAGTTGAACCAGCGTATCCATGACTGGCACGCAAGTCTACCCTTGCACCTGGGATCAATACGGCCGTCAATGCTCATCACCAGCTATCGGAGACAAGCCACCGTTCTCAAGCTGGCTCACTCACATGCAATTATGCATGCCAATCGGCTGTTTCTCCTGGGCACATCAACGGCAACTTACGAAACCCAGATATCAGAGTGTATGGGAGCGGCAAACGCCGTTCTAGAAACGGTCGACTGCATGGCCCAGGAGGGTCCGATCTTCCATGCCTTTTGGTGGACGCATTACGTGGCGTTCTGCGCACTCATCGTCACCCATGTCTGGGAAATCCAACAGCGGCGAGCGGGCCGGCAGATCGGGAAGCAGAATAGGGCGAAGCTCATAGAGCTGGCTGAAAAATGCCAGAGTCATCTCGCTCGCGCCACTGCGTCGAACTCGCCCAGTCGGAGGTACGCTGTGATCCTGGAAGAGTTTCGAACCGCAGCCAAGAATCCGTCCACGCGGCTGTCAGCTATTACGGTAGATCCCAATCTCCAGGGGCCGGCGCAGACACTTGGTCAACCTCATGGGCTAGATAATCCGGCCACGGTAGATGCAGGTGGCCCTATATCCGGACATGTTTCACAGGTGTACCAGGATCCTGATTCTACGCTTCTTTATGACCCAGGTCTGCTTGACGAGTGGCAGACTGCAGATTGGCTGGATCTCGACTCCTCGGTAAGTGAAGGCCTCGTGTTGTTATCGTTTTGAAGACGCTAATGGTTTCCAGGCGTTTTGGCCCCAGGTGGAAATCGATGAGACCATGATCTGGTCAGCCATAGCCTGAACGAAGCATTGCTGGGATTGGAGTTTCAAGCGCCACTAAGCGTTAATTCTACATGTAAATGTCTATTTACCAAACTATTCCGGGCTCTCGGGGCCCGTTCTCGCGTCACTCGCTTCACTTCCTCACGGAGTTCTTGCCAGATATCAACGCCCCAAAGTGTCTGCCAGTGGTACCGTTTGTTCCGTTCCAGAGCGTTGAGCTGATATCGTTCAACGTCTTGTCCAGACCTTTCTCGACATCCTCAGACACATGCTTAGTGTTCCACAGCTTTCCCGTGATGAAGGTCTTAGATCTCTCGACGCCGCTCTTGCGGATGCCCACGCCCACCTCGGCTTCGTTGCGATATACCGGAACGCAATCAATATGTCGATACCCGTTGTCGAGGGCGATCTCAACCCCCTTTTCGACCGGGCCCGGCGGTATTTATCAAGTTCCAAAGCCAACAGCTGGGATCTTGGCGCCCGTGCTAAGGGTGAAGTCTGTCTGGAGAGGCATGATGGATGGCGTTTCTGTGGTTTCTGCGAAAGAGGTAAGAGCAAGTTGCTGGCTTCAGTCACGTTGAGTGTAGCTCCAGAGATGATCAACGCACCCTATAAATCGAATCCCTTAACAAATTTTAGCGGGCGCTTCTTCGGAAGTCCATCGAAAGCAAAGCGGCGGCGGATTTAGCGGAAGGCGGACGTGCCTCTTGCTTGGGACGGATTATTATCCGTCGCTCTTTACCCGTTCCGCCACATTCAGTCACGACGCTCCGAGAATTCTAGCTCATGGGTCACTCACTTCATTTCAAATCGAAAGAAAGGGGAAGCTCAAGCCCAAATAAATCTCCAATACCTCACAGTAGCGCTAATTGACTTCATACATTCTTCGTCGGCTTCATCTTCGCTTTCAATCTCCTCCAAACACCTGGTTTCTTCTCCTTATCTGCCTTTTCCAAAGCCGTCTCCTTCACAGGCTCAGCTTTGTGTTTGACGCTGTCACCTGGCCTATAGCCGTATTCATCCAACATGGTTAGTACCTTGGTGAAAAATTCTTTCTCCTTGGTAGTCGTCTTAGGTACATTCTCAACCATGTGCCACATTGGCTCTCCAACCGCTGTTTCATATCGACTCTTGCTGATCTCAAGGATGAAGTGGATAATTTCTAGTCTCTCTTTGTATCTTCGGCTTAGCAGTCGGAGCCTGGTATCAAGAGGCCCAATATACCCAACGAACGACTCCAGGTTTTGAAAAATAGCATGCTCCAAGATAGATACTCTCATTTGTTTAGGAACAAGGATTCTTCTGTCGCTTGCCACCTTCTGCTTCACGTAATCTATCAGTCCCGCCCGTGCAGCCATGCCGACAAAGGATAGTTCAAAGTCGGCCAAGCTATTCGGTGACTCATGTGCAAGCCAGTTTTCTGTCGAGAATATCTCAAGATTATGCTCCGTCGAGTTCGCGAGAAAGCCGCCATCGTCTTCATGGTGTGTCAATGTCATGAATCTTTCGCAAACCATCTTGTTCATCTCATCCAACACCCTGGTGACTCGGTCCTTCCGGGGTCTATTCGATTGGCACGCAGGGGATGCATATGCGTGACATGCATGGAAGCATAAAGCAGAAAGGCGGGCAAAGGAAAATTCGATAAAACTATCGGCGTGGCGAGCCATTTGAAAATCCTTCTCCACTGGGATGCGCAGTATCACAGCCTCCAGCAAGCTGAGATTGCTTTCAAAATCATCGGGTGCCTTGCTGCAAATCTCAGCCCATATCGTCTTCTCTCGCATCCACTCCACAGCGGAACGATGCAAAAACCGGATCTCATCGTACGGCAACTCGCAGATACCGCGAGTATGGCCTTCAAGAACCCTCTTCATCACCTTGGGGATCCCTTGGCGTGCTTTCGGATTCTTGATTACGTCAGAAGTTGAGGCGCCTTCTGTTGCCAGCCAGCAGACCTCGACATGCAGCCCTTCGATTGATGTCTCGCAGAGCTGAAAGATCATGGAGGCAGTCGCAAGTCTCTCTGGCGGAATAGAGCGCCAGATAGATGTGTACAGCCCAATGATGTCACTCGGGATCTCGGCAAGCTTCTCATGGAGATGGGGCAACGATGGCGTGTCGACAAGAATCAACAGGAGAGACTTGACAACGAGACTGACCCAAAGAAACACCCCATCGGCCTTTTCGGTAATTTCCTTGAGAAGTGAGACAGCCTCGTCGTTAAGGATCTCTCGCAGATCCTGAAACGCAGGACTTTTCTCAAACTCGGCTTCGACGAAGTGCTCAATATCCCGTCTTGTCAGACTCTGCATCGTCAGCGAAGGGCTCTTTCTGAACGCGTCCGAAAAGACATTCCAAGGCCGGCTTGAGACGCAGAATTTGACGTGATGACGTGTAATGATGTCGTTGATCCAGTTGAGAAGAGTACCTGGCGACTTCTCTGCTTCGCTAAACTCGTCGAGCCCATCGATGAAGATAGCAAGGGAAAACTCCTTTCCATGGCAAGAGCAGAGGATATCAAACGACTCTTTTAATTCTCGCCACGTCCAGTCTGGCGGAAAGACGTCGCCGTCCAGGAGGCTAAATAGCGCCCATCGCCTCGGAGCGACGACAGGAATGAGGTCTGGTCTCTCCCGCAAGCATTGATGGAGAAGCGTTCGGATGAGACCTTCTTGGGATTTTTCCATTTCAGAACCCGGGTTCCAGAAAAAGAAACCAGCTAGCATGAGCGGCAAGTCTCCGGCGTATTCTTGGAGATGGTCCTCAAGCCGTGGATTCTCAAAGATGTACTTCATCAGAGTTGATTTTCCTGAACCCGGTTTTCCAGTGATCCAGTAAATAGAGTCGTCCTTGGCACGGAGCCATTTGGGGAAACTTGGCCATTCTAGCATTTGCCCGTCCGCATCTGATTGCTCATCCTGGAAGATCCAGTTGAATGTGCTTTTGTATGCTTCGGGAATGCTGTCCTGCCGCGCATCCATTTCGTGAAAGGACAGACTGCTGAGAATCTTTATGCTTATCGGCAAATCGTCACCGTTGGCCTTCGCAGTCTTGGGATACTCAAAAAGACCACTATCTTGAACCGCGGCCCATGATTTCCAATCGATGCCCCAGAGAACGTTTACGAGGTCGACATTCTTCCGATGCAGGTGGCTGGAGTCATCGCGGACCGTCATCTCTATAAGTTCCTTGGCGAAGAGATGAGCTGTGTCGTCACGGCGGTCGAGTTTTTGGGAAATCTGGTCAAGACGGCCCTTCAGGTCACCATGCCTCTGGCCATCTTGCCTTGTCTCCTCCCTGGTGACTAGTTAGGTGCTGAACGTATTGGGCTTAGATGTAGTTTTGTACCAGACGGAGACGAGCGAGGCAAATACTATCTGAGACCGAATGTCCAATAAGTTTTCCTTCAATGCCTCAATCTCACTCTTTTTCCAGACAGCTTTCAGGGCAGAAGCAAAGCTGTTTGCGGCGGTGCTGATTTTGCTGGTTCCGTGTTTCCCTGCTTGCAGATCGTTGATAGCAGCCTGCAGCTTGTCGCTCGCTTCGATGCATCGCGCCGATAGACTCAGCAAGGTGGATTCTGATGCGGACGGTCCATGCGACGCGTCCTTGAGGTGGCTCTGAACCTGTTTGCTGAGTGCTGACAAGTCATCGGACAGAGTCGCGAGCTCGACATCGCGGGCGGTATGTCCTGACGCGCTCTGGTAGATCTCGTAACTGTCCGACAGAAGACGCGCGCCAAAGTCGACGAGGCCGATGACAGCGGCGGCGACTTGGAACGCGTTGATGGGATCCATTCTTGGCTTGGCAGTTGTGGGAGATAAAGGGAAGATTCAAGACGCGACATTCAAGTGAGGAGGCATGCCAGCTGATCCTCAAGAGCCAATCAGCTTCCAACCTAAAATGAGGCTGTGCCGCCACGAGGAAGTAACACAAAACACGCGCCGTCGCTAAGATTGTTCCTGATGATGGAGAGTAGGCTCGTACTGATGGGTTACCGTTGACTTGACGATGAGTTGTGATTTTTTGCCTTAATATACAGATAGGATTGAAGTTGAGGTTGAGGAAACATAGAGTCCTAGTTGGTTAATTATGCTATAACCTGTTGTGTCGCACAGTGAATCCCACCGCCCATTTTTGGCAGTGTGTTGATATCAACCTGAACAATTTGTCGACCGGGAAAATGCTGACGGAACAGCTTAACTGCCTCGTCATCTGCCTCCCCAACATTGAACCGAGGCACAATTACCCCCCCGTTGACTACGAGATAGTTGGCGTAGGAGGCGATGGTGTAACCAAAATGCACTCCTGGGATTTTCGCCAAATCAGGTTCCATGATTTCCACAACTTGAATCCGTCTTCCCTGGCTGTCTGTTGCCTGACCGAGAACGTCTCTCGCTTCTCGGTATGCGTCGACCACAGAGTTGTGGGCGTTGGCTGGTGGTTTTCCGAGCAACACGGTCCCAGGAGTGAGGAACCGCGCCAAGGCATCGATGTGATAGTCTGTTAGGTCGTAGTCCTTGACTCCCGGAAGCCATATTGTTTTTTTGACTCCCAGAGTTAGATTGAAATGGTCTTCGAGTTGTTGTTTGCTCAGTCCTGGGTTTCGATTGGTGTTGATAATTGAACTTTCAGTAGCCAGCAATGTCCCTTCGCCGTCCACCTCAATCGCGCCTCCTTCGGCCTGAAACGGTGCAACGAAGAGGGAGTTACTCGTTGCTGAGGCAATGTGCTTTGCAACATTCTCGTCGCCGTCTCGGGGAAGTTTTCCGCCCCAGTAGTTGAAGTTCATGCTCAGCGCCGTCGTCTCTCCATTGTCAAGGTTCTTGACAAATACAGGCCCACTGTCGCGAACCCAAAGATGACATGCCTCGAGGCCAACAACCGTGACTTGTCGGGAAACGGTGTCTTGTGCTAGCCTCACGTGTTCAGGTCGTGTGTACATTGTGACGGGCTCGAACTGGGCTATTGCGTTTGCGATGGCCGAGACTTCCAGACGCGCTGACGACAAGGCGTCATGTTCCGGTAGTGAGGTGGGGTCTGGCCATACGGTGATGGTCTGGACGTGTGGTTCCCACTCTGCTGGCATAGAATAGAGGGATTTTGGTCGTTGGACATTTAGCGGAGTTTGGTAGGACGAGCTGTAGAATCGTGGCGTTGACGTTAAAAAGGAGCCCGAGGCAGCAGAGGGAGAGCGGAATGACAATCTCGCAGTCGATTGGCACGCGCTGCTTGTAAGGAGGCGGCGAAAGGCCATGATTGAGGATGAATGAAAATATTGTACTACCAATACAGTCTGGCCAAAGCAAATTTTGGCGACCGTACAGCGGATTGTGGCGGAATATGGGAAGACGTTGCCTGAAAAGGTTCAATTTGGAGCTAAGAGTGAGATGGGCGGCTTTTCCTCGTATAGCTGATGCCTCAGGCTTGCGATCTGCCAAGACAACAGCCAAGGCCACTGTCTCTATTGAGTGATCGAGTTTGAGGTGTAGCAACAGCTGGCTCCGACCTTCAACACTAGTCTGCGGTACAGTGGTCACGAACAAGACAAAGTAAGCCCTCCAATCGTGTCAACAGGAAGGATGTAACAAACTGACTTTTCATACAAAATTAGTCAATAACGTACCAAAACCCTTCGTATTCTCAAGCAATGCTCTCACCCATAAAATTCCAGTTATACCAGATCCTCATGATCGTCAGTATCAATAAGGTGATCCAATCGATGCCAAACCCGTAGGTCTCAACGTAGAAACCATAGCTCCTCCACAAGCCCAGTCACCGTAACCAACAGCCTTAACCTGCCCAGGTGGGGTGAACAGCCTATGTGCATTAAGCCTGCTGCGGTACGCCAGAAATTACTCCTCCTTCTACAACTTCACTCGCACTGTCTAGAAAAATTGTAATAGTATCTATCTTATGTGTGTTAATAATAATGCTATTGGGGATTAAAGAGTGGCTTAAGAAGTTATAACCTTTTTCCTTAAGTATATCATAATAAGCTTCTCACTCATAGCATAAACAACCTATCTTAAGGTCTATCTAATTCCTCCCTGGAATAGAACGCTAATGCTCCTACCCGCTCTAAGAACCTTAATATCGGTGTAACGACCTCCCACCACGCTGAGACCTATTGGAAGTTTGTTTTTGCCTGAGAATCCAGGGATATGAAGAGTTGGAGCGTGTAGAATGGTCCACATAGCGTTGAACACCTATGTTGTTTAATGGGATGTCAGCTTCTCAAGCGTGCAAGTGTTAAGTTGGCAGGTTGTGTGATAGGATCCATGACTTACTGCGCTGCCCGTGTCCCCAAGTCCTTCCGGCGCTTCGTCAGTCACGCTGGGTGTGATGATGGCATCGTAATGTTGAGCGATCTGGTCCCATTTCTTGCGAAGCTCGGCCACGTTGTCATACGCGTCAAGCAATTCCCTACAGCCAGGGCTGTTCTTTTCTTCTACAAAGGCTCTTAAAGCCGGGTGTAGCGTATCCGCAGACTGGACAT
Source organism: Neonectria neomacrospora (assembly GCA_013756995.1). Classification (NCBI taxonomy): domain Eukaryota; kingdom Fungi; phylum Ascomycota; class Sordariomycetes; order Hypocreales; family Nectriaceae; genus Neonectria; species Neonectria neomacrospora. The sequence goes on along the minus strand of JABSTB010001145.1, from coordinate 6,203 downwards.
ACTCTGTCCAGATAGATCAGCCTATTGGAGAGCAGGAAAGGGAACAGAGGTATCGTGGTTAGGACTCAACCTGTGTGCGCATCATTGTGCCAAGGTGCTTACTAGAGAGAAAGGCTGATCGAGCTTCACCAGCGACCACAATCTCCCGCCAACGGTGGCATCGTGCAAACTCCTCGGGAAGCTCGGCATCTTCCAGCACCGCCCCTGCCTCGCGTAAAAGCAAGCGAGACTTATCCCATGCTGCCTGTGTACCTGGGCCTGCCTGATCCCAAACGTGCGTTTTAATTAAGGCAATCTTAGCTCCCCTAATTTCGAAGTCCTTTAGTAGAGGTTTAGTGTCCAAGTTGAGTCGGAATACTCTGGCCAGAAGGTCTAGATCGTCAACTGTGTTAGAGAAGAAACCGACCGTGTCGCAGGTGATGGAATATCGACCGACACCTTCAGTCGACACGAGTCCCCATGTCGGCTCCATACATCAGCTAAATCAGTTTCCCTTTCTACAATTCTCGGAGCTGACATGCACCATACCTTGAAGGCATAGACGCCGTTATAGGATCCAGGGCGCACAATGCTTCCCCCGGTCTGCGTCCCGATGGCGACAGGCACCTGGAAGTCTGCCACTGCCGCGGCAGAGCCTGACGACGATCCGCCCGGCGAATAACGTGGGTTGTGTGCATTCGTACATGGCGTGCCTACTGTGGTAGCTGCAAACTCGGTCGTGGCAGTCTTGCCGAGGATGAGTGCACCAGCAGCGCGGAGAACGGCGACAGCTGCGGAGTCCACTGAGGAGTTCCCATCGTCTTTATGAATGGCAGAGTTGTATCTTGTTGGCATATCTAGATTTGACGGGGTCCAAATTCAGCACAAGTTTATGAAGAGAGTAGTAGAAATTACCCTTTGTAAGTAAGATATCCTTGATTCCGACGGCGACACCATGAAGCGGCCCCCTCATGTCCAAAGGAACACGGTCGAGCGCTTTGGCCTGAGAAATGATGGCATCTTTGTCAAAGTGAACCCAGGCGTGCACATCATCATCTCTCTCGTCGAATCGCTGAATAAGGGCACGAGCATATTGTTCGGTGGTGACGTCGCCTCCTCTAATCAACTCGTGGGTTTGAGTCGCAGAGAGTCTGTTCAGCTTGGCAGTGCCAGTGTCGCCAATCTCTCTATTCGCTTCTGAAGGCATGATGACGAGAGCTTGACTGTATTGGCCGTGTGGTGCACGAGAGAGAACTCACGAGGCTTGAATCAATATGGGTCGCTGCTATATTAAGTATGCTGGACTGGACTGGGAAACTAGGGTCAGGCAATGAGGGGCAAGTATCCGTAAAGCCATCGAAGTCCAGCTCAGGACTCCGCGGTCGGACTTGAGAATTTCTCCACTTATAAGCCATCACTATCCTACATTAGGGGGTCCAAGCCGACGACGCGATCACCAAACACCTCGGCCGTGCTTTTGCTGTTATTGAAACACATTTATTTACTAGATATTTCCCTTGTAGTGATTTAGGAGTTTGTCGGCAATGTCATCATTGTGCTGTCCTCGGCATATTCTCCGTCTTCTTCAAGTATTGTATGTACCACTGAAAGGCTTTTATGAGTCCATGGTTCATTTTTATAAAGTAAACCGTGGGGGGTCGTGTAAAAAACGAGGTAGTGCTTGAAGGGAAATCAGATGTTCAAACACAGATGATCCGCCTGAGAAAATTACACGTTTTAATCATACAATTAGAGGCACCATACACCCATCATCCATCATGTCATGGATATCAACCCGTCGCTTCTCCTCCCTTTGTCTCTTTATCAGAGTCCTCAGTATCTGAGCTGCGTTTTGCGCATGGAAACCCCAGTCTCGGAATCCCTCAAGAAGCTGCAGTACCCAGTCTTGGTACACCTCGTCATCCACCTCTGTCCCCGCGACGAAGATTGGGAAAACAGAAAACACCGAGTGTGGATTGTGTAGCATTTTTGCATCGCGGAGCTTGAGAGTAGTTCTGAGAATCTCGCGCGCAGCGACTTGGGACGTCGGGTCTGCGAGCGTCGTGGGAAGAAGGACCCGGTTGAGGAGAATTAGAGCGCAGTTGTGAGTGGATTTGAGGTTGAGCCAGTGGTAAGAAGAGCGGGTGAGATGTAGTCCACCGCTGATCTGGAACCCTCCAAGTGCGAGATCACATTCCTGCTTGATATGTTAGCACACTGTGCTGGTAATTGTCTGTGTAAACAAACCTTTGCAATGCCGAGTAGCAGGCATCGTATCTCAGCCACGTCGGCCCCATGCAACGGGGCTGCATTTCCATCCATAACAGCAACGCCCGATCTAATTTCTTTGTCCAGAGATTGGATACGACTGATCAACGACATTGTCTCTAAAAATCTGACGTTGACTGTATCTTGTAACATGTCGCCCCGCAACTCGCTGCTGGGATAATCCTCTCCAAAGCCGTCACTCAGATACGATCGGCTTTTCAAGTACAGAGACAGAGAGTCCTCCCTCTCAGTGATTATATCTAGCAATGTCTTGTCATCTTCTGCAGCCTCTTTTTGAACGTCGCTGACGCGGAACGCAGATGCCCGCACGTCGAGGTACGACAACCAAAGGAGCAATCGGTACTCAATTCCAGAGAGGAGGTTGGTTATTAGGCTTTGTGAAGAGCATATCAGCCTCTTCAAACCCTTCATGCGCTGTATGAACGCCGAGTGGTTTGACATGATTATGTCGCACTGACAGAGGAGGAAAGACGTCGAGAAGAACATCCGGGCGTGCGACGCCAGCCTCAAAGACGCGGAAGTGCCGTCCCGTGGGGCATGGTCGCTGCTCAGCTCCCTTGCCAGGCTATACATGTTCTCTGAAGCAGCCGCATAATGCTTCATGGCCAACTCTGATGGTATTCCCTCCTTGATGGAAAGGTGTGTGCCAGCCCAGGCGACAAGGCTGCTTCTGAGAGGGGAGTGAGAGAAGTGCTGTGCACAGCTGAAGAAGTATGCGAATATATTCCACTGCGCTCCTTTGACGGTCAAAAATGTCGACATTTCCTGCGTGTAGTGTCGCAGCGCCAATTCTTCCATTCGGGCAGAGGATACGCTGGCGTTGTACTCTTCGGGGCTCCGTAACAGGGTTGGCGCAAGTGTTTGGCCATGATGTAGTCCACGATTAAATGAGATATCGAAACGCGCTGAATCCAGAGATGGTGATTTGTGTAGCGGATCGAGCGAGTTCCATGAGAATACTCCATCACTGTCATGGTTCGCGTTGGTCGTGTGAGCATCGGCCTGATACACGGGTCCACCAAGGGAGTCAAACTGCCAGTCAAAAAGAGGGCCCAGGTCTTCCATAGCATAAGGTGCTATGAAACAGAAAGGATCGCAACCAATGGTATCAGATTGTAGGTGCTTTGTCTGATCCAAGTCCCCAAGCTTCAACGCCAGACTCGCCGATGACGGCTCCAAGTCAGCGCCTTGCCCTGTTTCGACGTTGCTCGGCGAAGATACAAGGGGCAGGCTGGGCACAGATACGGGCAAAACGCCGACCTTACCGGTCGATGGATTTTTCCCCGTGAGCCTCATGTTGTTTTGAAACGGCGATACGCACTCGAGGCTCAGCCGGTGACAGGCCCCACACGGCCGGGAACCCTCCGGGCATTTGACCTTGCGGCGCCGGCAGGTCAGACAACCTGTGAAAGTGCGATTGCGCCTGCGAGCTTCTGGCATCTTTACGCCTGTTAATGAATGTTCCACAGAATATTGTTGAGTTGATGATATCAAGGTGGAGTGACTTGGAAATTTGGAGTGTTGGATGAGGGAGAGTCTGCACCCCGCAGTTCATACTATGACCCCACGGCTCCACGAGTCAGCAAGAGCCTATCGAGACCACACTAACACCTAAAAGGGGGTTCATAGCGACGTCGCCGAGATAACTGCAGCTAAGCGTTAGATATGACAACCGCTCGTCTCCTGTTCGAGTCCTCCCTAGCGAGGAGTGGGCCCGTTCACCGAGGTTGTGTTGATTGCATAGCAACGAACGGACGTCCTTGCAACGACATTTGATTCCCTTCGAATTGCACCCCCAATCACTCCACTCGACCCCACGGGGTTTGATGTGTTGCCATGGAGAACTGGTGATATATAAGCCGAGGCCTTCGCCTTCTATTTGCTGGTCAAGTGTCATTCCACTAAGCACCATCTGCCACTACGATAAATCTAATCATCTCCGAATGACCTACACGGACCTTCTCTGGATTCGGGGCTTTCATTTTTTTTGACAATTCATTTTCCCAGAAAGAAACAATCATGGCCGGTGCAAAGAAGCCCGTCAACATCTTCAAGCTGTATCGCGGCGAAGCTCCGCCTCAAGTTTTCAACTGGAGGTTATGGCTCGCAGTCTGCTCTTTCAGCCTGATGGGCGCGGCACGAGGTATCGACGAAGGACTCATCAGTGGAGTGTTTGCGTCAAAAGACTTCCAGCGGTCAATCGATGTCGATCTACTTGAGTCCTCTGACTTTGCCAACATCAAAGGCAATGTTGTCGCCATGGTCAATATTGGGAGTGTCGGGGGAGCATTGCTGTAAGATAGCCCCCTCCCTGAACTGTAAGATGCACATGTACATCGACATCGAGCTGAATTGACTTGCAATGAACAGGGCTTCCGTAACATGCGACCGAATAGGTAGGGTCTGGGCTACACGATTGCTCTGTGCTCTCTGGATCCTGGGCATCGTCATTTTCATGGCGAACAGTGGCAGTCTGGGTGCAGTATACGCAGGAAGATTCATCGCCGGCCTCGGTATCGGGCAAACCACTGTCGTGGCCCCTGTTTATCTGGCGGAAATATCTCCTGCCTCCATCCGGGGCCTATGTACCTGCTTCTTTACCGGGTCGGTGTACATCGGTATTGTGCTGGCATACTTTGCAAACTGGGGCTGTTCATTGAACTTGGCCGACGGACCAGCTCGCTGGGTGAGTTAAGTCTTGTACCACGATTCCCGTCTTCTAGAGTTGCAATGACTGATTCATTGCCACAGCTCATTCCAACGTCTCTACACCTCATGTTTGCCGGAATTATTCTCGCTCTCTCCTTTTTCAACTACGAATCGCCACGATACCTGGTCAAGGTAGGCAAGACTGAGTCTGCCTTAATTAATTTGTCACGAATCAGAAATTTGCCAACTGATCACCCTTACCTCGTCAGCGAGATGAACGGCATCGAGACAGCGCTCCTCGAAGAGATGGAGTTGAGTTCTGGCATCGGATTTACATGGCTCATGAAGGAGATGTTCCTGGTTCCCAGTAACCTGTACCGAATATACATCGGCCTGATGGGTCAGCTTCTATCGCAGTGGTCTGGAGGACCATCCATCACGGTCTACGCTGTCAATCTCTTTGCCATCCTGGGAATCACGGGCCAGAACGAGTCGCTGCTTTCGACGGCCATCTTTGGAGTCGTCAAACTGGTTGCCGCGCTGATTTGCGCGCTGTTCCTAGTTGATGTCATCGGACGCAAACGCTCATTGCTCCTCGGGATTGCCCTCCAGTCCGTCTCGATGATCTACGTGGCCGCATATCTCACAGCAGTTCCAGAGGTCACCGACGACACAAACGGCCTAACAGCCTCCCAGAGTCGGGCGGGCACTGGAGCCGTCGCGATGATATACATATCCGGCGTTGGCTGGGCTCTGGGCTGGAACAGCATGCAGTATCTGCTGACGGCAGAGTTGTATCCCTTGCGCATCCGAGCAGCCTCCGCCTCGCTGGTCATGTGCACACACTTTGTCAACTCTTATGGCAACAGCAGAGCAGTCCCGAACATGCTGCTACCGACTGACCAAGGCGGACTGGGCTCGGCTGGAACCTTTTGGATGTTTGCGGCCGTCACTGTCCTCGGTGGGATCTGGGTGGTGATGACCATTCCGGAGACTGCCGGACGGTCACTTGAAACGATGGACAGAGTCTTCTCGCTACCTTGGTACAAAATTGGCTTATACGGCAACGCGGAGGCAGCTCGCATGGACAAAGAAGAGCACGATGAGGCAAATAATAGGGAAAAGGAACTTCTGTGAGCTATTGGCAGGCTACTTATACTCACTCAGAGTGTCATGGCCTAGGTTGGGACCAGGCGGTTATAACTGGTAGAACTATGATGTACCTACTTTTAACTATATATCCTTCCTATTGTAGACTGTTCATCTTAACTACCTACGCAATCACT
>JABSTB010001142.1:0-19608 GCA_013756995.1 Neonectria neomacrospora | reverse complement strand
TCCATGGACTTCTCTCCGCCCTCTCCGATTGCTCTCCGACGGGGCATGACGGGGCAGGGAGGGGCGGTTGTGGCGGGCGGGCAACATTATAAAGAATTCCGTAACAGAAAGAACGCATTGATCTGCCCCTCGTTCCCGCCTACATACATCATATCGTAGTCTCCTCCACTCTCCGTCACCGACCTCAATCTCAACCATAACATCATCCCAAAACACCACCACCACCCACCACAACACCACACACGACCATTCAAGATGTCTGAGCTCAAGGCCGGCGATGCTTTCCCCGAGGGTGTCTTCTTCAGCTACATCCCTCCCACCCCTGAGATCTCCAAGTTCTCTCAGTGCGGTATCCCCCAGCCCTACAATGCCAGCCAAGGTATGTGAATCCCCTTCCACACCGCGTCGTCTATAGACCAGACCGCCTCGGGCCAGACTTTGAACCAAGACGAACAATTGCTGATGTCTCCTGCTTCTGCTCAACAGAGTTCAAGGACAAGAAGGTCGTCCTAGTCTCCATCCCCGGTGCTTTCACGCCCACCTGCTCTGGCTCCCACATTCCCTCCTACACCGAGCACATCGACAAGATCAAGGCCAAGGGCGTTGACCAGGTCATCGTCGTTGCCTTCAACGACCCCTTCGTCATGTCCGGTTGGGCCAAGGCCAACGGTGTCACCGACGACTCCATCGTGAGTAACCCTCCTGGAGCTTATCTCCTAGGGAAAACGAAGCTGTTGAAATTGTACTGACACGGTGAAAACAGCTCTTCATGTCCGACAAGGATGCCAAGTTCTCCCGCAGCATCGGCTGGAACTTCGCTGAGCGAACTGGCCGCTTCGCCATCATCATCGACCACGGCAAGGTCACCTACGCCTCCAAGGACGACGACCCCCTTAGCATCGAGACCTCTGGTGCCCTGGGTGTCCTGAAGCAGCTGTAAATGCAACGAGTCGAGATAAAATAGACTTAGATATGATAGATGATACAACCTAAACAAACAGCTTCCTTGAAGGAGCGTTGATCCAATTGTCTTAACCTCTCCCTTTTCGTGTCTCATGTTTGTGTCATGTCGCTCGCTGGCTTGCCTTGTGGAAACTGACATGCGTACTCTAGCGTCACCTCTTGTGCGCTGAGAGCACATTGCTAACCTGCCACGGAAGGATACCAGCACTGATACACCATTTGCGTCTTTCGTCACTGCACGTAAGGAAAGATTTGTCTTGACCATTGCACCGATATGGCATTTGCTCAACTATCAATGCACCCTATGGCATTCCATGCACCCGAGATTGTAGAAGAACCGGCCGGAGAAAGACACAAGAACCACGGACTCCACTCTCCCATTTTCCACCCTCGCCCATCTTAACGGCTGGTGGGCTTAGGCTTCGCGGGAGCACCCTTGGCACCCTGCTTGCTGATTTGTCGGCCCTGACCCTTGGCAGACGAAGCAGCGAGCTTGGCCTTCTCGGCCTTCTTGGCAGCAGCGTCGGCCTGCTTCTTGTCCTTGCTCTCCTTGATGGCGGCGGCGCGGGCGGCGGAGCGAGCCTCGGGGCGGATGTTGCGCTTCTCCTTGATCACATCGAGGGAAGCACCGACAATGCCTCGCTGGGCCTTGACGGTCTTGCGGGTTCGCTTCTTGGCAACCTCCTGTTCTATTTGTTAGTCGTGCTCCTTTTGCGATGGACAAGAAGCCAACTCATGACCCTGCGTAGGGTCTAGAGCGCGGCATGCGGTGGTTGATTCGTACCTCAGAGATACCCTTGCGGTGCTGTCGGCGGTAGAGGACGGTCCAGGAGATGCGACGGGGGTTCTTTCGTTGCAGGAAGAGCGACTCCGACTTGCCGTTCTGGAATCGGAAGATCTTGCTGTCGCCACGGACGTAGAGCTTACCCTACAAAGCCATCACCCGTTAGCCTCCGTCGTGATCATATTCAATCAAACCCCAGGCCAATGCGTTGTATCCTTCTGCGACAGTGGTGGCCACGCCACGACTTCGTTTCGTCGACCGGATCGCACGACACTGGGGGAAAACATGGAGCGCACCTTGCCAGGGTAAATTCTCGCGCCGGAGAAGGAGTCTTCGTAGGTTCGCATCTTGTCGCTGGGGGGCTGCTGTTAAGGCGACAAGCTGTTGTGTGGTGGACCGTAGATTGGCGTTGTCAAAAGTTGAGGGTCGTGATACGGTCAATTTCTCGAATTGCAGCTGTGTGCCAGTGACTAAGCGCCTAGGGCAGGCGAAACGCTAAAATTTACCGGGTCAAGTCACGTGGGTTTTCACATGGATTATTTCGATGCCCTTTGCGGAGAATTCTCGGCTCCTCTCGCCCATCCATTTTGGACCCGCTCCTACACTTACAATTGTTCTGCAAGTGGTTTAGATTAATGAGATATCTTTACTGGATGATTTGAGGGCATCCTTTTTATCATCGGCGAATACGTTCCTTCAGAGCTCCTTGAACCTTTGAGAAGCATGAATAAATGACTTCCCGCCCAAACCTCATCGCCCGAGCGGTCTTGCAACAGTTCCAAAACCTCCCATCGAAAAGGAAACCCTTGGTTCGCGACAATGGCCTCCACGAATGGGTGCCGCTGAGCGGCATCGTTGCAGAGAGGGATGGGATTTTGACTTGTTTGGCTTTGGCGTAAGCTGAATCTGTAATTTTCCAAGTGGTAGATCCTCATCCTAAGAACATATAGAACCGGAATGAAATGCCTGCCAGCCTCCAAAATACTAGAATCCAATGGCGTAGGAATCCATGATTGGCATGCCGAGATCCTGGCCATTAGGACTTTCAACCGGTTTCTGCTAGACGAGTGTCGCAACCTCGCTGATAATGGAGCTGCGTCCGATATACTGCGAAGAAGGCCAGAATCAGGCTCGTCTGGTGGAAATGGCGCGTATGAGAAGCCTTTCGAAATCAGAGATGACGTGAAGCTTCACATGTATTGTTCTGAAGCCCCATGTATGTTCATAAGCTACGGCTAGGAACATGGACCGCCATAGCTGACAGATCTAGGCGGTGATGCCAGCATGGAGCTCACAATAGCTGCCCAGGAAGACGCTTCTCCATGGCAAGCCCCAGTGCCCGACATATCAGACTCCGAATCGAAGCCCGAGGTCTCCCTTCCGGGACGCGCCTACTTCTCTCAGCTTGGTATTGTCCGCCGCAAGCCCGCCAGAGGAGACGCACCGCCTACGCTGTCCAAATCTTGCTCTGACAAGATCGCCCTCAAGCAATGCACCTCGCTTCTGTCGTCTCTGACATCCCTCTTCATTGACCCTACAAACGCATACATCCACAGTCTCATTCTGCCAGAGTCGCAGCACTCGTCAACGGCGTGTCGCCGAGCCTTCTCAGCAGATGGCCGAATGCAACCCATGGTTGGGCGGCGATGGCCTGGGGGTTACTCGTTTAAAGAGTTCGTCACCGAAACAACGGACTTGGAATTCGAGTTTTCAAAAAGAGCTGTGCAGGCCCGCTCGGACAAGATTTCTGCAAGCAATCTTGCGGCGGCGTGGTCACGTTCAGGCGTTGAGGAGACCATCTTAGGAGGTGTCATCCAAGGTAGAAAGCCGTTCAGCTTGAAGGGAGCCAGCCGGATGTCGCGAAGGGGTATGTGGGAAATGGCAAAAGATGTCGCCTCCAGTCTCGGCCAGCAAGACTTTAGTACATCTGAATATCTTAGAACCGGGACATATCGGGATATTAAAGACGGCCTGCTGCTGGCACACAGGAGACAGGTCAAGGAAGACGCCCGGCAGACGGCGCTGACTGGGTGGATTAAGAATGATGGGGGATCAGACTTTGGGATAGAAGAGCGTGGCAATCATTGACATCATTAGAGATTGGTATTTCTCTCGATGTAAGTCGTAATCTTTTTTTTTTTGTACAGTTCAATCAACCGCAGCCAGCCTGAATAAAGTCGCTGTTTCACCACGACATTCTCGCCGGCCGTGACATTTTGCGTACCAATCCCAGTTCACCATTGCAGAACCTTGGGAACCATGAGAACGACCTTCCTCTCAGATTCCGGGGAATAACTCCGCCTATAGGAACTAGACAGCCTCAGGGGCCGAACAAGGCCTACGCTTTCACCGCCCTTCCGCCCTAGATGGTGAAGATCACATTTACTCGACCTTGCTCTCGAAGTTCTCGCCCTCAACAAGTTCGGGGATATCCTCGTCGTCGTCGCCCTTCTCAGCCTTCTGCATGTTCTGGTAGCTCTCGGCGAGCTTGCGGAGGGAGGCCAGGGAGTCGGGGCCAAGCTGGTTGAGGATGCCGGGGACAAGCTCAGTCAGCTCCTTGTCCTCACCGTTGCCGTAGATGGCGAAGGTGTTGGCAGGGACGGCGGCGTGGACTGTGGTGGGGGGAACAGGTTAGCATGGGAAAACACCAACGACCCCTCATCACGGCACAAGACGGGCGGATGACTAACCCTTGGGAGCGGCGAAGTGGATAACGTTGCCGTCCGACTTGAACATGTTGACCTCCTCAATGGCCTGGATGGGCTGAGTGTTGAGCTTCTTGAGGGCCTGCTGGAGCTTCTTGTCGTCGGCGCCGCCGCGAGCGGGCGCACGCTTCATCTTTCTTCGGGGGGTGCCCTTTCCACTATATTGGCATTTTGGTTAGCTGCGGTCATCGGCACTTGGGCCGTTCAATAAGAGGTAGACATACCCTACATCTCGCAGTCAGTAAAAGACGACCAGGCGCAAGCTTGCACAATCCACGGGGAAATTCACGTACCAATTCGGGCACCCTGGCCGACGAGGCCGAGCTTCTTGAGGCGCTCCTGGACGTCCGACATGATGTGCTGTGAGGTTGAGGGTTCGGGGTGCGGGGAATCCGAAACTCGAACAAACTGCGGTAGGGCTCGTTAGCGGGCGCGGATTCGGACGGGGAAAATCGAAGGCTCGAGGCAGACGGGTTGGAGGAGGCGAGTGGGCGCAGGTCGGGCGACGTACCGATGATATAGGCGTGGGTAGTGAGCTGTTGACGCCGTCGGCTTCGAGCAATGGTGATGGTTTGGAGTAGATTTTGTGCGTGCCAAGAGTTTTCGCCTGTGGAACTACCATTTCGCCGAGGGGGCGCCACCCTTCACCCACTTCACCCTTGTGCCATCCCAGTCTCGTGGGGTAAAGTGCCGTAAAGAGCCAAAGGCAGATCCCCACAGCCTGTGCCGCCAATTATTCCACCCCGTCGTTGGAGAATCAAGGTTGTTGTTATTTGGCTTTCATGTCAATTGTCTTAGGCAGTTCACGTCGGATTTCTTGTCCTTGCTCTCTCTGGGGTTCACAGCTCAGTGCCGTCGCAAGTATCATCTGAAGTGCTAACAGGCCCGCCAAGCCCTAAGCCACTTCACAAGCCTGCCCGCATGCATCCTCGCCGTGTTTACACCACCGCAAGGGAGTGCCTTTCAAGCGTCACAATGAACTGCGACTTCTAACCTCTAGACATGGTCGTGTCACTCTTAGCCCATGTCATGTCGAGTCGAGAGACATTCATTAGATTCCTTCCAATCCCCCAAATAACTCCAAACCCTTGTCGCGCCCTCTCCAGACATGATCCTCCCTTATGCCACCATGGTATTTGTACATGTACATGCTGGGCTCTCGACAACTGAGCCCGGATACTCTTACAAGCATTTTATATGCGCGTATACAAGAAGGATCCTCATTTGGCCTCAAGTCCAGCCTCACGTCGCATCTCCTCTCGTCGAGCGTCCGTCTCCTTCTTTGACTCCTTGGCAGTTGTCAACAATGCCTTCTTCCTCCGCTCTTCTTCTTCCTTAACAACGATCCATACTAATGATATGTCAGCGGTTGCATTTCATGTTGGGGTCGGGCGCACGCACTCGGCTTGTCTGACTTGGAGTATTCCTTCAGTCTCGTCACAAAGTCGTCAAACTCTTGCTGTCGCTCTTCCACGTTCTCCAAGCTCTTCTTTCGGAGCTCCGGGTTGTACTTCGATCGCAATTCCTCCTCGGTCGGGGTCAGCCACATGGTAAAAGCCGGTCCGCCGACGGCCATAGCAGTACCGCTGCATTCAACAATCAGCCATTAATCCCATACAGCAAGCAGAAGGTTGACTCACCCGAGGGCGACCTTGGTCCACAACCACCAATTCGTAGGCTTCTTTGCTGCCATATTCGTAAATAGGAAATCTCTGCGATTTCCGTATTGATGAGATCCTCGTGGATGGAATTTGGTTGCGTGGGCTTCTCTCTCCACGATCTCTTCCAATGACGATTTTCGCGATTGACCATCCGTCATGGATTGGGCAGAATTTGATTGGTGGCTAGGTTATATTGGGAAGGCGGTAAGTTGGCGGCAGCAAGCTTATTCCGAGGCCCGGCACGCCCGGGAACAGCCCACGTTCCACCATCGTCCTGTCATTAACCTCAGATAACTACCATCTTAACGTAGTTCTACGTAGTAGAAATACGTCCAAAGGAATAGGGAGAAATCGTACTTACAGCTTGAAGAGTGAGATAATAAGGCGCCCATATTTATAAAACCTGTCTCTTGCTCCAACCAACTGACGTCTACCATGAGGTTCAGAAAGTCGTTTAGTTCAAAGGACAATGCAAGTCGAAGCTGACCGTTATGGTTACTCATGCAGTAATTGTTTTAATTTCCACACTGCACGATTTGACTCGTTACGCTTTGCTCTCCCCTACTTGTCCCGAATTAGAATTCGGTGGTGTATCTGATCTCCGCCACTTATACAGCCTCGACGAAGCCTTTGGGGTGGCAAGCAAAGGGAGATAAACCGAAAGAAATTGCGATATAATCAGAGATGAAACAAAAAGAGGCGAAAAGTATAATGAACAAATAAAAAGAGGGAAGAAGGTAGAGAACAAACGATAGGGCAATTTGAAGAAGTTACGAGAAATGCAGCAGTGGGTATTTGGCACCGTTAAGGAGGTGAGAAGGGATAAAACGTACAAGGTGATGCTCACATATTTCAACAAGTCCTCAATCTAACGCAGCTAAGACAGCTTGCATTGATGCTTGTTTATCATCTAAATTGTGCCTATTAACTCTCATGTAAGTTCGACGCTCACGATCTCATCACTAATACTCTCAGCTAACCTAGAGGTAATTATGCAAGCTCTTAGAGAAGTCCATTTCACCATCACGTCACTCATCCATAGTTACTCGAATACCATTTATTTACCTAGAATTTGCCGCCATTACAAACCATGACAATGTCTGTAAGGTGTACAATGTTGAATGCCGGTGCAGATTGGCTTTGGGTGGACCTGTCGTCGTGATTCATGATTTCGTTCTCTACAAATTGTCCCAAAGCACGCAGCGCTGAAACACCAGAAAAGGAGACACAGTTGAGAGTACGGTCACGCGTGTTGTTCACAAGAACATGAACAAAACGTGCGGTACTTACTGTTTCCCAATGAACAGGTCGCCGGCGAGACTCTCGCAGGTTGTGGGAATGGCTAAGAACCAAGTCCTGTCTCCGCTACCTTAAAATTAGCCTCCTAGGTGATGGTATCGGGTGAAGGGACACATTGAGACAATCCGAAGCAGTCAATCACGTTGTTGCATGGGTATCAGGGCTCCTTTTGGGCCTTTTGAACAAGAATCGTCTAGAGAGGATGGGCGTCAGGTTGCGCGAATCGACAAATCGGAACTCATCTCTTACCAGAATCCCATGCCGAGGTTTGTGTGATGTATAGTTGTCAAGTGAAGACAGTTTGGTAGCCTGTGACTTGAAGTGCGATCAAATCCGACTTGCACTAAGCGATGCGCCCAGGTTCGCGCCGATAGAGAACCGCAGACAGTGCAACGCAGGGCAGCACCGTAGTGGCCTTTAATAAGCCTATTGGATTATTGTAGACTTGGACGATTTTGCGAGTTGCAAATGTTGAATGTCGCTTAACGGCCAGTTAGGTACATGGCCGCTGAAAGCCTCAGAGGCCCAGATGATGCCACGCCAAATGTTCTTGACCTACATGCAATTGGACGTCACACCTCAACTGCAGGTACAGATCACGGCTTGCAGCGACGGATGCAGTCAGCAGCCAGCAGCATTATGGTGGCCTTGGCCTAGGACTCTTGAGAATGGTGGATGTAACGTGCCATGTGCAGAAGAGATGATACTCAAACGCCCAAGCGCCGAAGGATGGCAGCGCAGGATGGTCTGTTTCAATGGATGCTGATGGACTGTTGACTGGACACGACGGCATTGATGGACGTTGGGTCGGGCCTTTTTGCGCTTGCGCTTGCGGTGGCAAAAGCCCATCTTCCCAAACAAGACGCTGCACAGGCTCTGACTGGTCGACGGCTGAGGTGAGTGACAGGACCCGTTCGACGTATGGCGTCTCGGAAGCTCATCATCCATGTCCGGCGGGGATGATTTATCCAAGGCCAGCCTGGCACGAGGACAATTCGTTGAGCCAGCACAGGCGGCGATTGATGTCATTGTCCCGTCAATTGCGATCTATTTTCCGGTTCGTTTCCTTTTCTCTGGGTCTCGTGATGCCCAAAACTGGATCGTTCGGTGAGGCCTCCTCTACCTCAGCCTCTTCAGCCTCAGCCTGGAGGTGGCAAGCCAATCGATGGACCAGCACGGAGGCAGCCCGGCGAAGTTGAGTCCACAATGTTCAGCAACTCTACCGAAGCGCCGTGAAGGGAGCCCGCCATCGAGTCCGTTCGCCGTCGATCCATGGATGGGCTTTTGGCCGTACTCCACAGATGATGTTTGCGACTTTATGCCATGAAGCAAGCGAGGTGAAGGTTGATTCAGGGATGGAAAGTATGCGTATCGTGCCGTCGTGGAATAATTAGGTGTCGGCTACTGTTTCGTTTCGACATTGGACAACGCTTTGCGCCTTCAAGGAGGACTTTGGGGAGTTGCGCGTTTCGCATCTTCGTCCCTGAGCGTCGACGGGAGGAGAAGACGAGACGATGACGAGGCCGGCGGCCAATCAATCGCACCAATTTGGGTTCAGGGCGATTCTGATACACGGCTGCTTTGTCTGGTACAACCGGCTCCGACATGCCCCAGCGCCGGGTCAGCGCAGGCCAGCGCAAGGGCACGCACACGCATTGAGGTCGGGAGAGCAAAACAAAACTAAACAGCTGTCCGGCAGAGGGCCATGCCGACGCATCCTGGCGGTATAGCATGCACTGCTACGGTGCTACTCTCGAATGCCTGGAGTAAGGAAATCCTTCGTAGTAGTATTCGTAGTAAGCTGGCAGTCGCTGGGATGGTGAGGACGTGCCAGCAGAGCATTGTGTGCTGTGTTACCCCTGCAGCAGTCCCCGTCACATGGAGTCGCTTTTCTCGGTGGCCGGGGTTGTCAACGGCAAAGGACCCGCCCGGTCAAGCCACGGTCTTTTGCTTGCATTGGCGTTAGGGGAAGGGGGCCAAGCCGGCAGCGGCGTAACGCCCTGTCATTTGGGCCATTGGAATGGATCCAAGGACCGGCAAGCATTAGCTGCGGTTTTGCCATTTTGGTGGCTTGTTAAGGCTGTGAGTGCGACGCACATGGTGCAAGTGGGCGTTCTCATGGTCATGCCGCCACACCTCCACGCTTCGACGGAGGACGTGCTTGGGCCGTCTAGTGACACAACGAGTAAAATTTGGCCATTTGGCATATTCGTTATTAGAGCCCCCCTCATGCCCCCGAGGGATGCTATGTTCCAGCGAGTTGTGGACGCCCTCACCGTTGTGACAGCGAGGACATGACAACTCACTGCTCACCTCACCCACAAGGACCCTCCATCACACACAGGACCCGGAGTGGAGGGAGGGACAACCGCCCCCTGGAGGTCGGGCCACCCCAGCAGGACCTGCAGCCCGGTTCCAGGGCTCCATCGCTCGCTAAAAGTACTTCCATGCTTCCTAAGTCTGGGCTGGCGCGTTCTGGCCCGGGGTTGGATCGATGGCCTCGACGGACATCTTTAGTGGTTGCTTTAAGGCGAGGCACCGTCAAGCGCCGCATTTCTACAGGTGGAGCGACTACCTGAACTGGCACTGGGAGAATTCGCACATTGCTGGCCAGAGCAGGTAACTGGGCCCCGCCTAATGGGAGGGGAACGGGCGAGTCCCCTCGACTGGGTACCTGCGTGCGCCAGGTCCCCAACACAGTAACGCTACAGGACTCCACACTCACTGGAGGCAGGCGGGGGAGGGCACCAGCACCTTGACTCCTCGATCCTCCCAACTCCATCCCGCCGCCTTCTCTTTCGCCTCGGAGACCGCCTCGGAGACACCCAGCATAAAGGGAATTCCTCTCCGCATCTCCCCTTCAACCCCTTCAACCTAGCTGTTGGACGGCCCTAGCCCTGCCCAAGTTGTCCAGCGTGCGCCGCAGCGTTGGCCCACCACCACCAACCCCGATCCGAACAGAGTCCCTCTCCCTCTTCCTCTCCCCGTTACTCGCTCGTGCTGTAATTTGTTCCAATTAACCTTCTTCCCTTGTCTTTCATTGCCACCTCTTTCGCCCTTTATTGCAAGTATACATACCTATTCCTAGTGCGGCTGTGTGTCTCCTCCTCCAGCAGCCACCAGCCACCGCGTTGCCCGCTTGTCGCATCCGCCAGTCACATCCGCCAGTCACCTGTCGCATGTCGGTCATCTCGTCACCGCAAACGTTCGCCCAAACTCCGACCACGCTGAGCAGCCAACTCACAATTCGCAAGGGGGCGCGGCCCCAGCTCTCGCTCTTCCCTTCTCCCGTACTTTGCACCTCTCCTTTCACCTCGAAATCGTCGACCGCCACTTGCTCGAATCTCTAACAGTAGCACCTCGTCCGGATCCGTCGATCATCCCGCTTCCGAGACGTTGTGGCCCCGACTGCAGCAGAGCTGCGGCAATGCGACTGTAGCCCAGCTAACCTTACTTGGAGTTGCGCCAACCAACCGCCATTCCTCCCACGGGACCTGGGTCCCAGGACCACCCAGTCACCTTGTCTTCAGCTTTAAACCTCTATATTACTTGACGACGAGCGCTTGAACCCGAAATCGAACTTCAACTGCGCTCTGCTATATTCTCAAACCGCCGTCATGGCGGCCTATGATGGAGGATACGGCGGCCAGCAGCACCATTACGGCGGTCCATCCCCTCAGCGAGCCCCCCAGCGACAATACGGCAACGCACCACCGCCACAGCAACATGACGACTACCAAAATGGACATGGCTACGACGATTATAACAACGGTGGCTACGGGCAGGACTACGGGGGGCAATACCAGGACCCCAACTATGCGCGAGGTCCTCCGCCGCCCCAAGAAGCATACGGACCTGGCCCAGGACGCGGCGGACGACCGATGCCCGGAGGTCGCGGAGGACCGGTTCACCGTCCCCAGACTGCCGATCCGCACCGAGGCCGCCCTCCTCCGCCTAGAGGTCATACCCCAGGGCCACCCGGGCGAGGCATGCCCAACGGGACGCGTCCCGGTCCGTATGGATCAAATTCAGACCCAGCAGGTACGTTTCGGAATCACCCCCATATGGGGTCTCGTTATTCACAACGACTCTAGCCGGCCGCCAAGCCCAGATGAGCAACACTCCGATCAGTCCCCGAGGCGGTGGCTTTGGCGGCGGATATCCGCCTTTCCCGGGACAAGCTAGACGGACAGACATGGACCGGGAACAACAGATGGTGGATCAAATGTCTGGTATGGATCTGAACCAGAACCAAAGATCAAGAATGCCGGAAGAAAGAGGTAGCTCGGATAGCCAGCGAGCCCCGATGAATGGGGGGCGAGGCCCTCCTCCCAGAGGCTACCCCCCTCAGGGATATCCCGATCCGAGACGTGGACCTCCTCCTGGACAAGACCCAGGCTACGGGGCTCCTGGTGGTTATGGAGAGTACGATGATGGATATACCCCCGGAGGACAAGGAGGACCCCCAAGAAATGGGTTCGGCCCGCCTGCGCGAAGTCAGACAATGCCTGTGGAAGATCCTGGCTTAAGAAACCATATGCCACCACCGCCACAACGAACGGGCACGATGCCAATCAATGGCCCTGCTGGTCGGGGCATGCCTCAGCGCCCTTCAACAGCTGGTGGGCATCGCCCTCCCCCACAGCGCATGTATCCTTCTGAACCTCAAGGAGCCCCGAAGGGCCAGTACGTGGGCGAGTATGACGAGGAACATGGAGGATACCGAAAGCCGTCAACGGCCTCTTATGATGATGTGTATGACTCCTATTTCGATAATCAGCGCAATAACAGCCAGGACCATGACCAGAATCGACATCAGAATCGAACCAGTGGGCCCGACTTCGATGCGATGCCACAGACGGGCGCACGAGGATCCTTCGAGCAGACGATGCGTCCTACTCACGAACAGCAACAGCCTGGAGCCCACCAGACTGCACAGCTTTACCACGCAAAATCGCAACCCGATCTCCAACCACAAACGGCTGTTTTTGAGATGGTTGGCGATGCGCCGTCCGTTCCTCCCCTGCCTCCCATGAACGGCTACCAGCAAGGCTATGATCAGGGCTATCAGGGGTATGGAAGCCATGATCAAATGCCTCCAAGAGGCCCGAGTGCACCTCCTGGTGGTCGGCCTGGGATTCCGGCAAACCCGGCACCGATGAGACAGGCCTCGCAGCAGAGTCGAAATCCGGATGGCCTACCCTCACATCCTACGCCCGTAAGACCCGGCCTGATGGCCAATTCCATGGTTAATCTGAACGAAAAGCCGCCTCCGGTTCGAAACTACGGCGGCGGCCCAACACCGGCCCCGCAGCCGCAACCGCCGCAACATCAGCAGCAACATCCTCAACGCCAACAACCACCGCCCCAGCAGCCTCCTCAACAAGCTCGTCAAGCAAGTGTCTCCCGGGGCCCTCAGGAGGCAACCCCTGTGTCTGCGCAGGAGCTAGAGCATCTTAGAATGGCCATCAAGTCTAACCCAGCTGATCAGGACTCTGCTCTGAGACTGGCCAGGAGACTGATTGAAGCCAGCGATGTCCTCGTACCCAAGCTCGAGCCGAAGCAGCGGTCGAGAGCGCGGGAGCGATACCTGATTGACTGCCAGAAAATTCTCAAGAAGCTTTCAAACGCACAGAATCAGGACGCCATGTTCCTCATGGCAGACAGCGTCGGCAGAGGCCTCTTTTCGCATGAGCCCGACTTCAAGGAGGCATTCACAATGTACCAGTCGGCGGCCAAGCTCGGACATCCTGCTGCGGCATACAGAACGGCTGTGTGTTGCGAGATTGGCCACGAGGAGGGAGGCGGTACTCGCAGAGATCCGTTAAAGGCGATTCAGTGGTACAAGCGGGCGGCAACACTGGGAGATCCTCCTGCCATGTACAAGGTGGGTATGATCCTGCTCAAGGGACTTCTGGGTCAACCCAAGAATCCTCGGGAAGCCGTGGGATGGCTGAAGCGGGCGGCGGAACGAGCCGACGCAGAGAACCCTCACGCACTGCACGAGCTAGGTTTGCTGTACGAGTCTGCGCAACCCAACGATGTGATCATCCGAGACGAGCCGTATGCCTACAGCCTGTTCCTGCAGGCTGCGGACCTGGGTTACAAGTTCTCGCAGTACCGGTTGGGATGCTGTTTCGAGTATGGCTTGCTCGGGCGACCGATTGATACTCGGCAGTCCATCATGTGGTACTCGCGAGCGGCAACACAGGAGGAGCACCAGGCTGAGCTGGCGCTGAGTGGATGGTATCTGACGGGGAGCGAGGGCGTGCTGGGCCAGAGCGACACGGAAGCGTATCTGTGGGCTCGTAAAGCGGCCATTGCAGGTCTCGCGAAGGCCGAGTATGCCATGGGCTATTTCACCGAAGTCGGCATTGGTGTGCCGGCAAACCTAGAGGATGCGAAGCGCTGGTATTGGCGAGCTGCCGGTAAGTGAAATCGGTTTGATGTGCAACATACAAAGGAGATGGAGACGCTAACACTCCCCAAAGCCCAGGACTTCCCCAAGGCTCGTGAGCGACTGGAGGATTTGAAGCGCGCTGGCAAGAGCGGTCAGCGGCAGCGGGAGCGTATTTCACGAAGCAAGCAGCAAGAAGGGGATTGCACTGTCATGTGAATCTACTCATGATCTCTGTGCCGACCCGCACGATGTGTCGATGAAAGGGACGGCGGATGACGATATGAGCGGCAGTAGGGGATGACGACTAGGGGTCATGACAGCCAGCAAGACAAGAACCCGGAAGGCAGCTTGTGTTTGAGTATCGGGATAATAAAATATACAGGATGAGAGTATGGGTGGAAGGCGTTGGATCTGGTGTACTTTGGCTGGGTATGCGTACCTTTTTCATGTGCCGAGGGAGGACTCGTTTTGGGGATAAGCTGGTTGGCTAGGTACCTAGGCGGTGGTGTGACCTGCCCAGGCGGGGAGGTGGTCTTGATTCCAGTCTCGATACAAAGCAGGCTTTAACAATGAGAGACGTTCTTCAAGATATCGGTGATACGTTATCGTGGGGAAGTGGAATCATGTCACGCGTGTTCTGTGAGTCTGTGAAATGTATGTCAACGGTGGCATGTAGTAGAGGGGAGTGGGATCCATATTGGTTGGCTGGTTGTTGGAAACCCGAGAAATGCACAAGTCCTGTGTTTAGATGGGAAGTGGTTGTTATCATGCCACTGCACGACGTCAGCTGTGTAGCCTCTACGATCTACTTACATGTGCCGAGCCGGGTGGCTATACATTCAACCGCGAGCGTTCCTTTTAGACTTGCCCCTGGCTCTCCGGCTGTCAGTGTTGTACATATTTATATACATGGGTGCTTGAACATCGAGCACAGACACCTCCCTCGACACCTTCAGACCTCATTTGCCGAACAAGCCCCCAAACACAGAAGAAGAACCACCGCCGCCACCACGTCCACCGTGCCTCCTCGCCTCGTTGCGGATCCACTCGATGAGAAACTCGCGATCGGCCAGCTTCCTCGCGTCAGCCACCTTGGTCGCGGTCTGGGCCTCGCCAGCATCGAAGCTCAGCAGGGTGGGGATGCTGGTGATCATGTAGTCGAGGGCAAGGTTGGGGCTGCCGGACATGACGTCGGGTGAGTCGAACTCGACCGTGGTAAAGGCGACGCCGCCCTCCTCCTCGCCGACGCCGGACTCGACGAGGGAGCGCAACAGCGGGGAGACAACGCGGCAGGTGGAACACCATGAGGTGGTCCAGAGGGTGAGCAGCGGGGTACGGGCGGAGGAGGAGAGCGAGAGATAGTTGGTGAAGGAGTCGGGGTTGCGGATGCTGGAGGTTTGGTTAGCACCAAGTCGGGTCGCGGATGAGTGGGGGAGACAAGGTATGTACGACGTGCACACGGACAGATCGTCAATGACAAGGACAAGATGAGCAGAAAGATAGAGGTACGAATAGATAGTCGACGATAGACCCTGGAACCAAAGCCAACGTGCATGTGCATGTGATGGAGGAGGTGGGGACTCACGGCGCGTATATCTGGTTCTTCGCCCGTCGCGGCTCAGACGTCGAGAGAGAGGCTCGAGCTACGGCGCCGCGAGGCTGGGTCAGGACGTGAGCCGGGCCGCGAATTGGCTTGCCGAGCACTGGCCGTAGCCCAGACCGGAAGACAGGAGGGAGCTGCATTGCTTATTCGGGGTTTGCTTAATTGCTGGTGAGTCTCAAGGCCGAGATTGGACGCGAAGCAAAACAAGACATCCAGGATGGATCTGGCTCTCGGTCTTGACCTTGGCTGATGTAATTCCAGCTGGACCCTAGGAGCACGAGATCCGCGGCACGTCATGGTGCTTCTGTAGCGCCAGCGGTTGCAGCGGTTGTCTGGGGGGCTGGTGGGGGTATCTTGGGCCCCTCAATGGCGCTGGGGGCAAGCGAGTTACAGTGCTGACGGGGCGCTGCACGGGACCGCTGCGGTGGGCAGCCATGATGCGATCAGGTGGCTGACGGCAGCCTGTTTCGCGCTTTGCGCGAGCGCCCGGCGCCGCCTCCACCGCCGGCCTCCCGAGTCAGAGGTCATCGGCGGGCTGACCCTCGACGTGTGCTTGTGTCACGTCTTGGCACGGTCGTCGTTAGCCCCAGGCTCGGGGTTTAGACGGTGAAGCGTAGGGGGGCCACAGCGGCATCGGCAGCGGCAGTCACAGACCGCCGGGGTTGAGGAAGCCCATCGCATACCGGCCTGACCTTGATAACTTCCTCCCCCCCGGATTTATATCTTCTCGTCCTGTTCCTGTCGCACTCATAAATCCCTTGTGTCCTCTTTCCTCGATAACCGAAGCAGCGAAGCAGGTAGACCACCTACCCGCAAAACGCCGTCTCCCGGCCGCTCCGTTACCATCGCCACTTCCCCCGGCGCGTGTCCGGTGTCTGCTCGTCCCGTGTGCAACCCTCCACCTCCATCTCCCCAAATCTATCCATCCACCACAACACGACACCTCAGCATCAGACCTAAATCGACACACCTATGCACAGAGACAACAAACACCTACGCAACCTCTCACACACTCTCTCGGCTTCAACTGCCGAAGTGAGACAGTCACCTGGCTTCTCCAATTGTCCTGAGACTGTTCCATCTGTCATCCTCCCGTCCTCCTGTCCTTGTTTCTCTCCTCTCTCTGCCTGTTCCTACGTTCACCTCATCAAATCCTATCAACCTTCAAATATCTTCAACAAATCCTCTTCAACCTAAAACGATTCACACTTCCAAGTCTCCCGAGTGGGGGGGAATTCACTCCATTCTCACCTTGATACCCCATACAATCTCAACCTACTCCGCCTCATAGCAGCTCCACCAATCGACACTTGGCACCTCTAGTTTTGCCTCCCAAGGTTCTCCCAAGGTTCTCTCAAGGTTCTCTCAAGGTTCTCCTCTCTCGGGATTCTTTCGGTGCATTTCTCCTAGGTTTCGGTGCATTTCACCTCCAGTTGATCGACTTGCCTCCACCTCAACGTCTTGATAGAGCTGCTGTCTCTCCCGATAAGCCGCCAACACCTCGACTCCGGCGGAACCTCCTCCCGAGTTGGTGGAAAGTGAGCTCATCGTCATTGTCTCGAAGCCAAACATGATCAATGAAAAGGCCAATTCGTCTTCTCAACCCCGCTGGCGTCGCTTCTTTGGCAATGGCTCGACGAACAATGGCTCTGCCGACGACGTGTCAGGGCCGTCAAAATGGAGCATGGGAGTTTTGAACGACAAGGAGACGATCGAGGTTCCAGGTACGTCTTCACGTCCATGAAGAATCCCCAAGACACCCAGAAGCTAACGCTGAAACAGGTTCCGTACTGCTCCTCGCTCAACATCGCAACGAGCCTCTTGGTCTGCGTAATGTGCACGCTAGGACCTCGCATTCCTCCATCCCCGCCGGCTTTCCGGTGGAGATGCCCAGGACTTCGACTTCGTCAGCCCCCGCCAATCCACCGCTCATGGCTGAGGAGGTAGATGACGGAAAGAAGAAGACCGGCGACGGCACAATAATCTTGGAGCCGCAACCCGAAGAATCCGATAACGATCCCCTCAACTGGCCCGGTTGGCGACGAGATCTCGCCCTGCTGTCTCTCGGCTTCTATTGCATGATCGGCGGTGGGGTTACTCCCATTCTCGCCGCTGGCTTCACTAATGTCGCGGCAACGTACGATGTCAAGGTTGAGACGGTCGCCCTTACCACCGGACTCTACATGATGGGCCTCGGTGTAGGTTCTGTAATAATGTCGCCCACAGCGATTCTCTATGGGAAACGCCCCGTCTACCTCGCCAGTTCCATCGTCTTCGTTGGCATGTCAATATGGGCAGCCGCGTCCCCGTCGTTCCACTCCCTCCTAATAGCCAGAGTCTTCCAGGGCATCGCCGTCAGCCCTGTTGAGTGTCTCCCTTCTGCCACGATCGCTGAAATCTTCTTCCTGCATGAGCGAGCATTTCGAATTGGTATCTACACTTTGTTGCTGCTCGGTGGCAAGAACTTGATTCCCCTGGTCAGCGCGGCCATCATCGGTCCTTTGGGGTGGCGATGGGTCTTCTGGTAAGTACACTTCACACACTTTGGCGATATGGTCAATGTCTAACACAAGCAGGATCTTGGCGATGGTCGTGGCCTTGGGCTTCGTTCTTCTCTTTCTGTTCGTCCCCGAGACGTTCTGGGACAGGGCACCACATCCCAAGACTAGGTCCAAACATGAGTCTAGGAGACCAAGCTTTCTCCACCGGCATTCGTCCCGATATGCCTCGGGCCACATGACTCCTCATGAGCATCCGGCAGAAAACGACATGGCGACTCCTGCCGCTCCAGGTGCGGCATGGAAGCACAGAGACGTTCATGTTGGGTTTGCTCCCGAAACACAACCATCCACGGGCACCGCTGAAGCCAAGGAGAACCATCCTTCTTCCCCGGCCAGTCATAGCCTTGCTGCGGTACCTCTAGCCCATGGCGTTGATGCGTCAAAAGTTGATACCTCAGCCTCCCCTTCCTTTAGCGGTGCGGCGGGAAGTGAGTCCAACGTCAACTATTTCCAAGGACACAACTTGGACAACGAGAGGATCCCTGCATCAAAGCTCAGGGGCCCACCTGCGGTCAAGGCCTACACACACAACCTCCGACAGCAACCGGCCAAGTCGTTCACTCAACAACTTAGACCTTGGCACGGCCGTCTCAACAATGACAATTGGTTCAAGGTCATGCTGAGACCGTTTGTCCTGTTCGCGTACCCCGCGGTCTTGTGGTCCGCTTGCGTGTATGCCTGCTCGGTGGGATGGCTGATTGTCGTCTCCGAGTCAATCGCCATGATCTATCGCAATCCAGACCTATACAACTTCGACGCCCTCCAAACCGGCCTGGTCTACATTTCTCCCTTCCTCGGTGGCATCCTCGGCACTGGTGTGGCTGGGAAAATCAGCGATATTATCGTTAAGGCCATGGCACGGCGCAACGGCGGCCTGTATGAGCCCGAGTTTCGCCTCGTTATGGCGATTCCCATTCTTATCGCCACCTGTATAGGACTGATGGGCTTTGGATGGTCGGCCGACGAGCGAGACCACTGGATGGTCCCCACCATCTTCTTTGGAATCATCTCGTTTGGGTGCTCGCTGGGCTCGACGACCGCCATCACATTTTGCGTGGACAGCTACCGCCAGTATGCTGGAGAGGCGCTGGTAACACTGAACTTCTCCAAGAACATCTTGCATGGGCTAGTGTTCAGTCTCTTTGTGACGCATTGGCTACAGGCGGATGGTCCAAAGCAGGTCTACATCTGGATCGGTATCATCCAATTGATCTTGATGTTATTCACGATTCCCTTGTACATCTATGGAAAGAGGGCCCGCATGTGGACGGTACGCATGAACTTGATGGAGAAGCTCTAGGACTTTGATATTGGCGTTTTTTGGGGGTGTTTTTACCCTTTGATGAGTATAGATTATCATTTTATACCGGGGTGTTCTGGGCGCATTCATAGCATGGCGGTTCTCACAAGGAGAAATGGCAATCCTAGAAGAGAGGGCATGCGTGGGCGTTCAGGGTTAAGCATTGGGACCGGTTTCCTCTAAACAGAAATGGTCTCTACCTACACTATTGCTTATTAATAAATCATGATATGCCAACATGTAACAAGGACTCATTTCTTGAGAGTGATACGGGATATGCCTCCTGGATAAAGTGACATCTTCACAGTGCGGGTGAACACTCTATCCTCACA
>JABSTB010001141.1:0-10868 GCA_013756995.1 Neonectria neomacrospora | reverse complement strand
GTGTCTCAGTGACTGCGCTGATGTTGGAAACGGCTGAGTAATATTTGATCATATTGCTACAGTGGCATTCGTTATCCATTTCACACCACGGACCTTGGGGTTAGCCAACACTGGCTCACAACTGATACTACGAGCTTCAACAAGGAGAGTTACTTATCAGATGCTTAGCGTGGGCAGCTAGACTTGTAAGTTTCGACAGCAATTCAAGTCGACATCGACGGGTACATGTCCAAGGGTACCATTGGGCACAGCAGGTTGGACGCAAAAAGCAGGGTGGTTTAGGTACGTACTTTGGAGATGCCGCCAACTTGCATGACGGTATCGCATGCAAACCCCAACTTTTGGAATTTCTCGAAGGCGACGCAGCGTTGAGGGGGGGATGATCGGCAGGGTAGTCTGCTGATGGCTCGTCTTAGGCTTGGGACTGGCTGGGAGCTTTGGTGGTCGAGGGTGGCGGGTTGAAGGCTGACAACAACTGGGCCAGTGCAGGCGTAATGAGCTGGATGGTCGCAATGGGGGGGAGGGACGCGGATACCCTCGAAACTTGAGTACTTGGTACAGGATTCCGGGTACGGATGTGCTGTATTCGTACGGTGCTGCGTGGGGAGCAACAAGGGTTCTGACGTGTAGCTCATCCCACGGTTCCCTGTCTCTTTGCTGGCCGGAAGGTCGAGACTCGAGAATCCAATTTTGGAAACAGGGAAGAGAGTGCATCTACAAGGCTGGGATGGAAGCTGGCGGCAATACGAGACATATGACGACTACGTATGGACGAATAGATGCGACGTCGTTACTTGGCTTTTTAGCAATTGTTCATCGAGGCGCGACAAATCTTGAAATTACCTGGACGGGATCCATGGAAGAAACGGTCGATCGGCCCCGTGTTAGTGTCAGGTTGTTTCTGTGGTTGACTAGGATGCGACGAGAGTCGATTGAAATGACGCCTCGCCTTACAGTTTACGATGGGAGGGGGTTGTTGCCCCATTGTTCCTTGGTGGACATGGATGTTGAGCTGCGTACCTGTAGGCGACCCGTGGACGTGCTAAAATTACAATGCCGTACAGCAACCGGGGGGCCATGATCAGGTTCCATCCGATCCCCGTCCACATTGGATCCCATGTTGTGCGAATTTCGTAGTAACCGTATAGTCTTTCTCGCCCGCAGTGAGTATTCGTATCTTCGTCCGTGCTCGAGCCGTGACTGCGAACGGCCTGTCGTGTCGATGCGGGCTGTAGTGACCCGAAACTGACCTGGAGCAAATAATTAGTACCTATTCGTACTTGGTATTTTAGGTTGGCAGCAGTGTTTGAGTGGTTAGACAAGGCAGACGGGATGCAGCTCCACTGCCATCCACAGGCACGCCGAATCGAAGCCCCAGACGCCTTACGGAGGTACCTATTCGTAACTGGAACATGTCCATCTTGGCAGACACCTAGACCCAGGCAGTCCCCGCCCAGCCCAGAATAACTGTTTTCCCTTCTAGTGGCGGGGGCAGGATCGGGTATCAAAGGGCAGAGCAAAGGATGCCACGGACGGGGTTTAGCTGCTGCCTGCAGTTGGTTTATCACGGACGGACACGGCGGACACCTTAGTTTTGGATTGCATTTGCCTTTGCTTCCATGTTCCTTTTTACGAGGTCGGAAGCTCCCCAGCTGGAGGGGAGAGAGGTGAAGTGGCGGGGCCACTGACTCCAATGGAGGCATCTCATGGATGGACCCAACTCCACTGGAGTAGTCTACCCCACTGGAAAGGCTCGACGGGGCTCCGCTGGAAATGGAGTCATCCACGGGCTCTGGCGGGCGGGGAGCATTGGAGACAGTACAGGTCCAGTCCGCTGGGGGGAGCTGGAGAAATTACAGAAATTACAGAAGAGCCTGGTGCCCGCAGGCTGACCAGATCCCGTCCGGACGGGAGAGGACCACCTCCATCACCTGCGGCCCGCAGGTACCTACATCCAGCCTCGACGCATTCATTTGCATCCCCGTCCACCACTCCATGTGGGCAACCTAGATATATATGGACCTACTGTGCGGTATTCGTACGGAAGTACAGGATAGAGAAATTGGATCAACTCCATTCTCTCACCCGTGCCGTCTTAGCAATCCATCTTCTGCTCAGTCATTTCCACATCCGTTCACTGGATATCTTTGTGGCGATTCTCTATCTGCTCCTCCACCTCCGTCTCTATCTCAGCCCTCAGCTCTCTCTCCTGGCTTTGGCCTGTCCCGTGCTCCCGCCTCCCTTGTTGAATACCTACCTGCACCAGCTTTCATCAAGGTAAGGAGGCTTCCACCATCCCCGGCTGCCTCTCCCGTTTTTCACATCTCACCTCCACGTGATTCCCAATAAAACGTCCAATCCAATCCATCCCTCTCACGCTCCCACGCCCTCACGCCCTTACATCCTCGCGCTCTATCACTCACCTCCCACACACCCTCCACAACACTTTGAGACCTTTGAGACTGTCAGCCTCGCCCTGTCGATAAACCGCTCCTCGCACACGTGCCTAGACCAGGCAGCTCTTCTACGCACTACCCCGTACGAACCCAATACCTCTTATCTTTGCAGGCCATTCCTCAGGCTTCCCTGCTCTGGCCTTTACGACATACCGAGTATCTAGGGCCAGCCTCTCTCCCAGAGCTCCAAGGCCCGGATAGGTACCCTCCTCCCACCTAGGCTCCCACACCCCTACCTAAGGCAAGGTACCTTCTCACCTTCGGTACTGGACGCCCGCTACTCCGTGCCGCCGCACCGCACTCACTGCATCCATCAATCCTGCGCCCACTGCCACACACGTCCGCCGCGGTTGTGGTTGTGCCCTCCACTGTCCACTTCCTCAAGCACTGCTCCGCCACAGCGCTTCTCCCTCAGACATTCCCTCTGATACTCCCTCACTCTCACACTCTCCCTCTGCTCCAACCCTTCTTCCCATTCTCTCTCCCGCTTCCCTGCCTCTTCTGACTCCTCCGAATCACCCACATTCTCGCCCACGTTCGCTTCCTTCTCCCTTCCCTCTCTACACTGTCCACATCTTTCTCGCTCCAAGACAGCCCCAAAGCTTTCAGCGCACCCTCTACCCTCGCTTCGCAAGGTACCACGCCCTGCACCTGTACCTCGACCTCGATACCAACCGACCTTGTCCAGCCCAAAGCCAACGCCCGGCCCCTCGCCCCTCTGCCCTTTCTAGCTACTCGCCTGACATCGCGCGACGCTACCACCTACATCATTTATTCGCCCCGGCCACCTCACTACCTTACCTGGCAAATACGTACTCCTCCCAAGACAACCCCCCGGACCGCGCACAGCTCTCTCACCCCCGTCTCCCGTCTCCCATCTCCCAACGTCCCTCTTCCTCCATGCTATGCGCCTCACCTCCATCGCGCTTTTCCCATCACCCACTTGGCCCATAAAACGCGCCCGACTTGTTTCCCCCCTCGAAGTCGATCCCTCGAATCCCGAATCTCGACCTTCGACCCTCACCCCTCACAGGCCCGCCCGTGCTCCAACAAACCAAACTTACGCCTTGACGCCCTACTTCCCTGACGCCCTTGACGCTACCAATCAACGACCTTGCTCCTCCATACAGGCGCGAAGACGGCCTTCAACTCCTTGCTCCCACTTCTCGGGTTCCCAGCTTCTAGCCTCGCTTTGTTCAATCCCATCATCGACTCTAACTTTGGTTGACCTCTGGCAACACTGACCACCCGTCGCCGCACCTCGACGTCGAGGCTAAGTCGAGCCATCGTGAGCCAAACAACTGGGCCGGCCCAGCTGTCACGTCGTCACCGTTGCGGTTGCCGAACCCGTCGTCCCTTTCGCCTTCCTCCGATCCGATTCCCTACGCGACGTCGCCCGTCATGACGTCCGCCGCCCCCAACTCCAATCTGCCACCCCATCCGGCCCTTCAGATCAACAGCGCTGCGTCGCCCCCGAACAAACGCGATCTCAAGTCGTGGTGGAAGGGCTTCAAGCTGCCCTCCAAGCATCAAGAAACCCATGGTACGCCTTTCCTCTCACACACGGGTACGACGCAAATTGCCCGATCCCAATATCTACTCATCCAACTTGAGTTGTCCTCGTTCTTTGATTATCGCGATGTAATATGCTCGAACGTTCGGTGATGACGTCCCCCACCCTGACATTGTCGCATTCGCGTCAATCGACGTGATCCCTCGCAATACCGGCTTAAATGCGCTTGCAATGACCACACTTCGCAAGATGGTGCTGAGTTCTAACGTTTGTTTTGCTAGAACCCCGACCCCATGGTATTTTTGGCGTTCCGCTTCGACAAAGTATAACATACGCAAATGTAGCCATTTCGCTGATTGATGAGAGGGGGAAGAGCTACATTTATGGTTACGTTCCTATAGTCGTCGCAAAATGTGGTGTCTTCCTCAAAGAGAAGGGTATGTGCATAATGACGCTATGATATGTCGGCATGTTTGTTAACTTGGGACCAGCCACCGGTGTCGAAGGAATATTCCGCCTAAGCGGCTCGGAAAAGAGGATAAAGGAGCTCAAAACCGTCTTCGATTCCCCCGACAGATACGGCAAGGGCCTCGTCTGGGATGGCTACACAGTTCACGATGCCGCCAATGTCCTCCGCAGATACCTCAATGATCTCCCCGAGCCTGTTGTTCCTCTGGATCTCTACGAAAAGTTCCGCGAACCCTTAAGGGGAGCAACTAAGCAAGCCGTGGGTGATGTCGAAGGCCCACAATTTGTTGAACAATTCAACGAGATGTCTGCCATTGAGGAGTACCAGAGACTCATCACCGAGCTGCCCCCGCTTAACAGGCAACTGCTCCTCTACATCCTCGATCTACTCGCCGTTTTTGCCGCCAAGGCGGATGAGAATCGCATGAACTCGCAGAATCTGGCAGCTATTTTCCAACCAGGGATGCTGTCTCACCCTGCGCACGCTATGGCCCCCGAAGAATATCGCCTGAACCAATGCGTCATCATTTTCCTGATCGAGAATCAGGACCATTTCCTGATTGGAATGCAGGGAACTGCAGCGGACGAGAAGACGAAGAAGGAGGTCGAATCTGGACCTGCCAGCAACCCCATCACCCCGAATCCAAAGCGGAACTCGAGCCTTGGCCGCTCTGCTTCAAATGCAAGTGCTGGTGCAAATAGTGTGCGAAGGGATGGCAAGGTTCGAAGAAACCGATCCGTATCCTCGAGAAATTCCAAGACTGAAGGCAGCTCGACTCCCAATAGCCCTGCTCTGACGGCGACGCCGACAACGGGCGGCCTCGCAAGGAGTAACACCGTCCCCTCAAAAAAATCTCCAGCACTTGTCGGTGGCCGTTTCCAGAGACATGATGGGTCTAACCCTCATTCTCCTGCTCATCTCGAACCCCTGACTCAGCTCAACTCTGGGGAGACGGTTGATCAGTCCAACCACTCGAGCTTCTCGCGTGAAGCTGCTGGTTCCCTTCTCACTCCCTCGAGAGTGCCAGCCATGGGTCGGAGCCAGGAAAGATTACTCGAAGCTCCAGATCCCGTCACTCCGTCTAAATCCCCGAACCTGCCCAGCATCTTCCAACGATCGCCTACAGACACTAACGACAAGAGACAACCAAACAAGCTCAAGAAGAAACGGATACCCGGAAGCTTAAACCAGAGCGCACAGAGCTCTAGCGCCTCGTTACAACACTCTCAGCCGAACGCAACGTCTCCAGGGTTTGAGATACAGAACCCCTTGGAACCAACATATCACAAGGAGTCTGATTCGCAACTTCTTCAACAACACCCGTTGCCCCCGCCGATTCAAGAGGAAAGGCAGCAAGAACAACTCCAGGAACAACAACTCACACCGCCAACCTCGATGGTTCAGCAGAAGAGTGACGTGTCTTCGGAGCATACACCCAGGGCCTCTCAGGCATCGTCGAACCCCAGCCTCCATCCCGAAAACACTTTGAAGGCCAAGAAGTCGCCGCCCACATCTCTGCATTCGTCTTTCAACGAAGGATCCGATTTAGATCAAGTCCTTGAAGACCAATCTTTCACAACCCTGGAGCAGGCGGAGAAGGAAAAGAAGAGACGCTGGAGATTGTCGAGAAGTAGAAATGCCGACAATGGTGGTTCTGGTTCTGGAGTAACATCTCCCCGCCTGGGCCTCGGATCGAACGATAATGCCGACATCAGCAGCCTTTCAATCTCAAGTTCTAGTCACAGGCCAAGAAAGAGTGAGAGCTCAGACCCAACCATGACTGGTTTTGATGCACACGCTGTCTACGACTCGGGAAGGGACAAGGATGAGCCCAAGGGGCCAATTGGTTGGATCAGAAACAAATATCGCGAAGCCAAGGAAACGGCAGAGCAGAGGAGGAATAAGTCCCCACCCGCGGACCGTCCTACCTTGAGCTCGAGTTTCCTGCCGCGCGGGAAGAGCCTCGATATCAAGCGGGAGGGAGGAAAGGAGTCTGAGAAACAAACGGTACCTCCCCCAGTGGAAAATACCCAAGTCCCGGCTCCTACACCGACATCGCTTCCTGGCGCGGTACCAGCTCCTGTGCCAACATCGCTTCCGGTCGCAGTACCAACCCCTTCCCCAATCCCAGCTCCTCCGCCAGTCTCAGCTCCTCCAGTCTCAGCTGCAGTATCGGACCAGTCCAAACCCACGCATCCTCCGCAAGAGCAGCAGCAAGCTCCAGCACCGACAATTTCACATGCGCCTGCAGCTCCTGTACCCATTTCCCTACAACAGCAACAAGATCAAAAGCAGCAGCAAGGTCAAGAAGAGCAGAAGGCGAACCAACCAACTACGCCGCTGACAATTCAGTCCGAGAAGCTGGAACAGCCACTGCAACCAGAGCCGCAGCAGCCTCCCAAGGTCGAAGAGCAACCAGAGCCGCCGAAACATGACAAATAAAGTAGTGATTATCTTTAGGGATCGACTAAAGTATATGAACGAGGTGGACTGGAAACATCGAAGTATATGATATTAAATGGGGAAGAACCAAGTGTGGAGAACATCCATGGAGGAATTAATGTCGGACAACGGGTGTTCGCCAACTCAGCAGACCCCCACTGCCATCCTTATATTCGATTATGTCTCTGTAATGTAGCCATGGCGAGCCCTTTTTTATTCATTTTCCAGCGTGTGGGGGTTGTTCAAGCTTAGGGAGTACGGGTTACAAAAGAAAGATGTGGATGACGGATTGTTATGAATGTTTACTCCTGATGAGCGCGGCGGCTGCTGTCTGAGTTTGCATCGCGCGTTCGCGATCTAGATTACACTTGATATGATACAAGTTCTCATCAGGTATCTGATGTTTGAAGTTTTGCTACTCCTCCTTGATCGTCTCGACGTCGCCGTCGTGTAAACCCGTATCCCAAACGATCATCTTGCCCGAGCGTCGCCAGTCCTCGTTGAACAAGCCGTTGAACCCATCCCAGACAGGGCGCAGACTCTTGATGCCGAGTGCCTGACCCTCGGTGGTCTCGAGAAAGTCGGTGAGCCAAGGCTCAATGCCCTCGAAACCAACAATGTATCGAGGCACGGGAAGGGGTCCTGCGGGGGCGAAGAGCTCGTGGCCGAGGAAGGCAACGGGGTCGTCGTAGAAGCGGTCGGCCTCGTCGCGATACTCATCCCGTTCGGGGGTGTTGGGCTGGGTGTGTAGTGGGGGTTCACAGGTGAGGGCGTAGGCACGTAGGCCGGGATAGACGAGGTGAGAGCGCCAGGGGGTAGAGTGGCAGGGCATAAGAAAAAGGGCGAACAGTCCGTCATCGTCCGGAGCAGCTGTAGAGAAGTGGGATGTATGGGCAAGATTCACAGAGGCCGGGTGGATGCGCTCGTATTGGTGGCGGAGGTAGGTAAGAACAGAGAGCGGTGCGGGCTGGTGTAGGAATGTGAGGTAACCGGCGAGAACGAGATTGACTCCCAGGGCGATGAGGAGATAAAGTGTGTTGCGGGGGACCGGACGGGGACGGGGATTCCTCGTGGTGGGAGCTGGCTGGGAGGAGAAGAAGGAGGCGGCGGTGGGCGCGGCGAGGACGTTAAGGACCGGGAGGAGCGGGTAGATGAAGCGGACCTCCTTGTGGGAGATGAGAGAGAGGGCGAGCACCGTGGTGAAGACGGTGTAGGCGAGGGTCTTACGGGTGTTGGCCTGGACATGCGAGGTACCGGATGGTCGGTAGAGGGCCATGAGGGCAAAGGGTAGGCTGGTGGTGCAGATGAGAGGCAGGCCCTGGAGGAGGTAGTAGTGCCAGGGGTTGCGGCCATAGAAGACGGCCAGCGACTTGGAGATGTTGAAGTAGAGGAAGTTATAAGGGGGAAAGGTCCAGAAGCCGAAGTAGAGGCGGTCCGAAGCGATAGAGAGGGCGAGGACGAGTGAGCCGCAGAGAATGCCCTCGCGGATGAGAACGAGGAC
The DNA here is from genome assembly GCA_013756995.1 of Neonectria neomacrospora. NCBI lineage: Eukaryota > Fungi > Ascomycota > Sordariomycetes > Hypocreales > Nectriaceae > Neonectria > Neonectria neomacrospora. The sequence continues at coordinate 2,487 of JABSTB010001141.1, read as the reverse complement.
GGTCGAGAAGGTCAGGGGAGAAGGGCCCTGAAGGGAAATGCGGGTGAGGGTGACGAGGATGATGGTGATCCAGATGAGGATATTGGTTGGGCGGAGGACGACGGCCACGGCGGCGAGACATAGCGATGCTCGCAAATACCAGATGTTACGCAGGACAGGGCCTGGCTTGGGGTTCTCCTTTGTGGTTTGTGCGGCGCCGAGAAGCTCCCAGGGCCAGAAGTAGAGGGCCATGACGGTAAGGGTCATCTCGAGCGAGTTGGAGAAGGTCCGCGTAGAGCAATACCAGTTGAAGGGATTGAAGAGTGAGAGGAACAGCTTCGATCAGAGTTGGTTAGCTGGTCATTCCCATCCGTAGCTAGAAGTCAGATCACTTACGGTGAAAAAGGAAACGTTGCTGTTTGGCCCGTAGATGGACACGGCGAGCTGCCAGGTAAACCAGTCACCAAGGCCGGCGATGATGGCCTGCAGGGCGGCAGGGGCAGCAACAAGGATTTCAGCGCGGAGGACGTTCCCAGTAGGGAGAAAAGAGGAGATGGTGTCGGCAAGGAGATAGACACCAGAGAATAGAGCAGGATGAAGTGAAGATCGGAGTTGGTATTTCCATTCCTGTTGAGGTTGTTAGGTGGGGCTGTGAGAGATCCTTGTGGTGTTGAGCCGAGTCTCAGAGTCCTGGAGAGACAGATACATCACACAACGCATCACGAAGAGCCAGGAAACTAAAACATACCCAGGTCATCCAGGCACCACTCTGGGAGCCAAATGCCAGGTTCCAGGCGGGCTCCAGCGCTTGAAAGTACTCATCGGGTTGGAAAAAGGTGACGATCCACCAGGCGTTGATGAGGCGGATGATGAGGATGCTGCGTAGGAAGACTGGGCGATTGATGCGATTGCGGGTCTCGTCGATGACTTCATCGGGGGGAGAAGGATCTGAAGTTAGATCTGAAGTTGGACTTGGGGTTAGCGATGCGGTCTTTGGTGTTGTTGACGCCATGATGAATATCCCGTTTCCAAGCTCATGAAGCTCGGTGGTTGATTGACATAGACTAGCTCTGTTACAGACTGGACGAGTGACAGTGGCAAGCTGGTCTCTTTCCGTACCAGGGTGGACCAAGGTGTGCACGCATCGCTGATTGGCCACAGACCGACGAAAGTGTCTTGGCCTGATACGGTAAAGCGCGAATCTGGCGTGTGGCAAACGCAGGAGCAAGCAGCGGAGCCTCAGCCACAACGCTTGAGCCACCACCTCAGAGTGGCATCACGTGGCATAACTTTTTTTTTGTTCTGCACATCCTGAGCTTCACCGTAACCTGGGACGTCCCAAACGTGCCATACTTGTAAGACGACAATGACGCTGATGACAGCCATTATCACTGATGACGGTTGCCGATGTTAAGCAGGCGGTGTGCCCGGTCGGTCGAGTACCTTCTCGGCCCAAAGGTAAAGAAGAGTGGGATGGTAAGATCCAGTGGGTTTTGGATCTGGATTCGCCCGAGCCGCGCCGCCCAGGCCCAGCCGCCCACGACGTTGGATGTCGCCGCCGGCGCAAGTGGTGCTTCAATGACCTCGAGTGCAGTGCGGCTTTCGTACGTAATGGCGGTGGGTGGGCACTCAGCGGCCGCATCGTACGTAAGAGTGTGGTGGAAAAGCCAAGAGGGCCAAAAGGCTGGAGTCATGCGGCTGGGGAAGCCCGGCCGTTCCAGAGTCCAGAGTGACAGCCTCCGGACGCTCCAGACGCGACGGCATGCCGTTAGGAGCAAACACTATACGGTATCCGTACCGTGTATGAATACAGTACGAATACCCAACTAAGTAGTCTTCTTCTCTCTTTTTTTGGTTCTTCTCTGCCGGCGGCCACCGTCACTGTCCGTTGCCACCCACACCCGTGGGCCGTCAATTCCGTTTTGGCCTGGGATTTGGGAGTACTGCCGGTCTCGGCTGGGGTGGGCAGAATCGGCTCATCCCACGCTTTCCGGGGCCGGGCTGGCTCTCCACTCTCCACTGAGGCCGGCGGGCGTTTTGAAGCTGGCGTCTTGGGTGATGATACATGGGAAGATTGGGGGGCAATCGGTTGATTTTTTTTTTCCTGTTAATTGTGTTTCTTTCATGGATAGGCCTGCTTGGTATTTACTGCGTACTGGTGTTGTCATGCGAATTTCCAGAGGAGGGTGTGTGGTTTAGGTATTGGTCCTGGAGATGGACTGTGGCCACCAGCAAAAGTTCTGGATAGTTCACTCTACAAACATTGCACGAAGAGTCATGGCCAGAGAGCGAGTATACTGTGTCCGTCATTACTGCATTCCATACCCGTTTGTGTTCCGTATCCGTGTGTTTCCCCTTTGTCTTCTCTCTCTTCGGCTGCATGTACATATGATATGGTCCGCATTATTGAAAACGGGTGTGTCTCACTGACAGCCTCTGTTTCTCCCCTTGTCTTAGGAATGAATGGCCCGTAATTGGCCCCATTGCTCCCCCCAATCCCCATTGTCC
>JABSTB010001140.1:0-39998 GCA_013756995.1 Neonectria neomacrospora | reverse complement strand
CTCCCCCACCACGCGAGGTCGTCCAGAGACCTCCTCTTACCAGCATTTGCACCCACAGTCCTTGCAATTGCCCAAAGCACATCCGATAAGGCCCTTTTTCCAGACATTGATGCAATGGTCATCAGCTCCAGCCGATTTGCCGCAATATTCCCGTGCCCCGTTCCCCCCATTCCTTCCCATCCAGCACCACGTTCCGTCCTTTTTGTTGCACACCTGCCAGCAGTATCCAGATTTGCTGCATCCAATGCCCTTTCCGAACCAACATGCACCCCTCGCTTCCAATACGTTTAAATTGGGGGTAATGGAATCGGTTTCCTCCATGGGCCCTGGGCCTGATGGCATCGTGGAGGCGAAAGCAACCTGATAGGCGATAAGGGCAAGAATCGTGTTGAGCTTCATCTTTAGTTGAAATTGGAAAAATGGGTTTATTTGGGAAAGCCGTTTGTAATTTTTAGAGTTGAAAGTCTTCGAGAATGAAGTTAGATGGGAGTGATCGATCTGGTTGTTGAGTTAGCAGAATAAGCCCAGCTATTTATATCGTTCTGGCAAGTACTTACTGTTGGTCGGACCTGGAACTGTTGGTTGGACCTGGAACTGTTGGTTGGACCTGGAACATTTGTAAGGTCCACTATTACGAACGCACTGACACTGCATGTTCGTATTTCCTTCGCTTTTTTATGCTTGCTGTGACATACGCGCGATTATCATACGAGTGAGGTTCGAGTAACCAGGGCAAACTCTAGCCAGCGCATGGTTAACGACGGCTAGATGTTGATAAAGTAGCGTTAGCGATCGGCCCAAGGGAAAATAAACAACGACCCAAACGCCATGATTCCACAACAGCGAGCATGTGCGTTTGCACAGCGCAGTCATATTATCTTAAGCACAGAAGATCATGGATAAAATGTGAACAGGCCCACAAGCTGAAAATCCCTGATAAACAAGGGACATGGAAAAGCAGACCGCTCCGTCCAAAGAAAGCTCAGCCCACCTGGGCCCAAACTCAAGATCCTCAGCCTAAGCTCATGACAGCTTAGTTACGCTGCATCTAAATAACCTCAATTCGGCTGAGCCTCCAGTACTAACAGTGGATTGCATCTTCATGTCGATGAGTTTCATTATTTTTATGATCTTCATCCTGTCATTTTAAGCAATCTAACCTGAACAATTACTATGCTTATAACTTTGCCTGTAACTTTGCCTGTCTCATAAGACTTGCCTCCCTGTATTGTTTCGGCAAGATACCAGACTTCCCAGGTGCTAGTGTTCCTTCGGATCTGTGCAATCCTTGAGCTGTTGCACAAATCAGCGGTGGAGATGGCTGTTGAAGTCAAATTGATCAGCCACAGCATTTATCAAGTTCAGGTGCGTTCGGTATTCTGAGGAAGCCAACCCTCCCATTTATCGGCCACCCCCCATTCTCGGCCACTTTTTCCGCCACTTTTTCCATCTACTTTAACATTCCAACCACGTTTTCTCACACCACAGAAGAGCAATTGCAATTTGTTTTACGTCATTCTAATCGGCATGCCAAGATACATTCTAGTCGAACATGTGTCCAATCTCAGTAAGCCCATGATCCTCGTGCTCTCATTTGCCTAAGTATTTCTTTTTGGCTCCGGCACCCTCCTGGTGGGTGATCCCCTGGTGTTCAAGCAAGGCCGCCAACTCACTCAGAACGTGGCCGTCGCACTGATGAGGAAGATCTTCTGTGAAGCAGACCTGCTGTGCACGACCCCGGCCATGTCCAGAAATACCGCACCCTATTTCGAATGGAAGAAGAACGCCAAGGGTGTTGCCATGGGCGAAGCAGCCAACACGGGCCGACGTGGCCTGCATCTGGGGCAACTGCCTTCTTCCGTGCTTCCTAGGCGGTGACCCCAGACAGTTGCCTCCTACCGTCATGGCCAGTGAGGAGAAATACGCTCAGGTCAATTTCCTTCACCGCCTCCCCCGAGATGGTAAGATCTCTCCTCTGGAGTTCTTCCAGGCCTCAGGTGTGCCCATCTACCAATTGCGCACCCAACTTCGGATGGCAGACGGCATATTTGATGCCGTCTCCACCGAGGCCTATCCCGACGTGCCTTTCACGTACGCCGCAAGCAGCCAGGCCAACATCCCCAAGTTTGCGCTCGGCCGAACCTTCGAAGCCTACATCTTGGGCAAGTGCCCGGAGGTGAAGCCATCGCCGGCCGGCAAACTCAGCCCTGTCTTCTTCCACTATGATGGCTCCCGCGTCTTTGTTGACGACATCATCGGCTTGAAGAGGAGCCCCGACCAAGTCAAGATCGCGCTTGACCTAGCCGCTGACTTTGTGAAGGCGAATAGCGTTGACCCAGCAAACCTCGTCGTCCTCGCTCCGTATACGGACAACGTGGAGCTCATCAGGAAGATGCGGAAGCGCCCAGAGTACAAGGCGCTCCTTACGATGCCCCCAGCATCGACCGTGGGTGGATTCCAGGGTAAGGAAGGCGATATTGTCATCGTCGTCATGGGCACTGCCTATCCGAGGCCTGGCCCTGGCTTCATCTCGGACGAGCAGCGACTTAACGTCATGCTCACCTGTCAGAGGTGCGGCTTGTTGATTGTCGGGGACATCAACGTCACTGGCAAGCTGGGCGAAGAGGGCAGGGCAAGGTCAAGGGCAAGGGAAAGGACGCTGCTCCCAAAATGGATATATTCAAGGCCTATGGGCCCAACGGGGGGTCACTTGGACGAAGGCCACGGCTTTGTAGAACTTGCACGTGCGCCTGTGGAAGGCTGGTCGGGTGGCCGAATTTCGTTGAAGCCAAAGGCAGAAGTTCCTGGCCCTTCGGGCCCAGCTAAGCCAGGCGGTTAAGTGTCAGTAGTGCTTAACATGAACTATCCATGGCCTTATTTGGCATCTTTATGTGCTACAACTGCCCCTTTCTTGTCCGCTTTTATGTGAATATTTGTCAAGACAGTGCAGGATTGGGAGTTACAACCTCTCGCAAATCAACGCGCTCCTATATGAGCTTCATTTGTGTGTCTCTGAATATGCGACCTTTGATGATGATGATGGAGCTATCCTATCTCCAACGCCTAAGGTCTCCCGATCTATTCTTCGCCCTCCCTTTCCCTTATCGCTCTTTTCTTGTCGTACTGACTAGCTTCTTCTTGTCTGAAAATGTCCACCACCTTCTCCTCCCTCCCTACACAATGCCATCCAAACGTTAGCTCCCACGCCCATGACCAGACAGGATTGTTGATAATTGAGATTTAAGTGTTCTCCGATCAGCCAGGGTTGCTTTCCCTTCGCCATCGACCCCTTCTTCTCCCCGAGCTTCTGCGACAAACACTCCGCCCGATGAAGATGACGAGCAACTCAGCCCTGTTCCTCAGCAGTCAACGAGAAACAAGAAAGCGCAGACGGGATATCATTTATGACGATGACGATGATGATGACGAAGGCCTCGAATGGGACGCTGCCCCCGTGTCAACATCAGCCGTTGCTGCCGCTGCCGGCCCTCGCATGCCCCCCGCGACTCTCTTGAACGACGACGACGACGACGAGCAGCTTCCCTCTGCCTCGCGACCAACGGCAGAGACCAAAAAGCGCAGAAGGAATATCGTTCTTGACGACGACGACGACAACGATGCGGAAGCAGCAGCCAAGCCAGCTCGGCGCCAGTGCATACGTACGTGCCACTTGGATCTCTGTCTCTGTGTACAAAGCTTCAAGTACACCTTATTGACAACCAAGTAGCGGACCCGAATGCCGCGAGACTCCTCTCTCGAGACGAGCTCCAGGCAGGTCAACAAGCCGTCGGCCCTGCGAGAGGCAGGTTGTGAAAGCCCTGGGCAAGGTGGTTGTCGTCGACAATGTGAGAGCGCCCAATGTCGCCCCCGTAGCACCCGCCACCACCAACAATCACGACCCATTCACCTTCATCTATGATTATGAATGGTTCCCCATGCGCCCTAGACGAAACTGGGAAGCAGTTGTCGTCACATTCAACAGGTGTGCTGGCAAAAAGTGGTCCCTGCTGGGAGAAAATAGCATTGGCACTAATCTTGAGATAAGCCTCGTTGTGGAGAGGTCAAATCCCCTTTCCATAGTACAGGTTGATGAGATTCTGACCTCGTCTACCATGATGCTCCGGATTCGCTCTTCTCCTGCACGGAAAACTAGTCTCAAAATGCCGGGCTCAACTGGAAGTTTGTTTATTCTTTGAATTCTCTCGCTGAGGATTGCCTCAGGGGAGATTCTTGGTAGCCGCTCTGCAATCTGAAAACAGGCTCTTTGAAACGTCTTGGCAGGACATTTCGCACATTCTCGGGTGCCATAGGGACCCAGGACAAGGGAAGCGCACAACCTGTCCGCCTCAGGTTGTCCAAGGCGCGTTGACAACTGGCTGTCAAAGTTTCCAGGGAGTAATAAGCATTCGACTCTTTGTCTGCGAGAATCCTCTCATTCATGCCGCCCACTGATCTTGCCACTATCTTGCATGTGATAATCAGTTACTCATTGCGAACCATAGCGACTCGCCAGTATTCAGGATCGGTATTGTTTATGTGAAGTCCTATGAAAGGATGGGCATTAAGTGGATCTTGCCTGGCACAGTTTTCGAAGGGGCGCTGAAGAAGCACGTACATTACAGCTGGCCTAAATGGGTTTACCTACTGGCGAATATAATAAGCTTAGCTCAGGTTAGTTCTCAGGTTAGCTCATATTCATTTAGGCTAGTTTAGGATGGTATTTAGTATCTAGATTACCTTAGGGGGGTTACATACATGCCGTTCTCAGCAGCTACGGTGTCAAGCTGGGTTCCATCCACTCGTCTTGTGGTCTTCACCGGCGCTTGGCGCTGCTTCAGTTGCCTCTGGTGTGATGGAAATGGCACAGGTCAAGAGCTAAGAAAGAGATGGCTTGTCAATAGCCACAGCATTCTCAGACCGTGGATCATAGGAAGCGTCATATTCCACAGCCACGCGGTATCACGTAAGGAAGGGGCTGAGGATCATTACTCAACGATAAAGTTCCAAACTAGAAAGGGTCTGCATGCGGCAGTTGATTCGCATGTTAACGACCTCGGCCATATTTCGATAAGTGATACGGAGCAATAAAGCATTTAGGTTGATGGCACGACTGATGTTCGCCGGGTCGAGGGGTACGATCTCATTAGGGACAATGAGGGCGAAACCTTTGTGCTGTGTTTCCACGGGTAACCTGAAAAACGGCATTACCTAATTATAAGACTTGTTGTTGACTGGTGGCCTTCTGAACCCTTAACAGCTGAAGGTCGTCTGGTCGACATCCTGAGCTGCCAATCTCCTATATCAGGCCGTCACACGAGAATGAGAACATGAGTAATGGCTGGTGGTTTTTTTTAGAGGATTCACCCACGACAATCTCCCTCGATTTCATCTTCCAAGTCTGCCTAGCTGCTTATGCCATAAGTATCTTACAGTGACTTGGCTTCTAGCACCAGACCTGCATCCTGAGATGTTGGTAGGTGGGGAGATTAATAGAGCGAGACATGCACACCATTGCTCTGCGGGCTGTATGATCTTATTGTCTGTATACTCCAGACATGCGTGAGCATACATTTGAAGACTTTCAGCAGATCAGGGATAATGACCCTTTTGGATCTCACTATTCTGTTCTTATGAACATCCGTGAGGCAGAGATTGAACGCTGTTGCACTAATGTCAACTGCCAGTGGGTAGTAGCATTGAGGCTCATTCACTCATGGGAAACAACAAAGTGAGAGCGTTGTGATGCTCGACATGCAACGGCAGACTCAGGAACTCGGCGTATTTCTGTTGAAACTTGCGCTTCTTCTCGACTTCTGAGTCGCCTGCTGGTATTCTATCAATGCATACGAGCCTTGCAGATTACAAAGACAATCGTAACAACATCCTCATCGAGACATGGACGAGCAATTTCCTCGATGGGAACTACGATGAGTGGTATCACCCTGCTCTAATGACGCTCGTGGCAGGATTCTGCTTCCCGGTCAACTTGGCGAATTAGACGCTGACTCTGTCTCCCTTCACTGCACAAGTCAGGTTGCTGGGATCCAGCGACCAGGGGGTTTCGGCATGGGGCAATGCCCTTCCGCAAGATTATGTCCATCTCTAGGCACGCTTCCCTCAGCTAGGAAACTCTAGTGCTCAGCCCCCGTAATGGGAGGCTAGACGACATTCCTTTAGATACTACGTCTGGGCATCCGTTGCTCTTAAGCCCCGAGGAGGCAACGCTAGTACTTTCCAATTCGATCCAACGTCAGCGGTTCCTGGGTTCTTGATGGAGGGACCCGCGGTTTGCTCCAGTCCGATGGCATCGAAGCTGTATGGGCGAAGTATGGACAGCTTTGGTGTCTTAGAAGCGTAACCTCCGTCCAATGCTGGATCTTTGGATAAAGAGACTGATATGGACTATCATAGTCACGCAAATAATTGCAACAAAAGACTAAGAGTTTTCGTAGCAACTGATACTATCCTAAATACGAAGAAGTATTAGCTAATACTATTAGTATTAGTATTAGGATTAGCTAATACTAATGTACTTAGTGTTAGTATTAGATATTACTAATGTTCTTAGTAGTAGAATTTAACTCTAGCCTTTAACCACAGATGATCTTCTAGTTTCAGGCGTGTATACTGAAGCATCATCGCTATGTGTCTCCGTTTCGCTATTTCCTTCATGTTGTATGAGGAATGGTCTTGCAACGTTCGTTCTAAACACAGTAATTCGTCTAGCTCAAAGAGAAGTGGTCAGGGTGCGCCTGCTGCTTCTCTGTTGCAGAATATAGAGCGCCTTTGACTCAATAGCAGATGCGGGCACACACGGCATTGCGTTGCAGCAAAGTAAGACAGTGTTTTAGCCGATGCATGTGAGCCGAAGGGTTATAAAAGCTCTCCAAACATTCAAGATGCAGTTTTACATGCCCACAAGGCACTTATGACAAACTTTGAACACGTATCAATACTGATGTTGGACCAACTGTAGGGACACCCCAACCTCTGGACAAGACTACAAGATCGAAGTTTGATTGAACTTCCAAGAGGCGAGAAGGTGGTTTCATGTTCGTGATGAAGTCCAGAGGGAAGTCAGGCATGGGCATTTTGTGACGGTTGAACTTGGCGAGCCCCTCGGTCAGTGTCCGGGGGTTACTTTTGGCCGGCCTCCAGGTCACGAGGTCCCGGGATTTGTGGGGCCGGGCTTTTTACACCCGGGGCTCCGACCACATGACTTCCGGGGTCCGGACTCAATCCCGTACACTACCTACTGCTGCTTGAAGAATGACGCTTGCATTTCAGCGGATAATTGTATGTTTAGAGAAGCTGAAGAAGTCGATTGGCAAATAGTATCGTCATCCTCCAGCTCAACAATTTGTAAATTGATTGATTCAGCCTAGTTAAACATGTATACAATCTCAGTAAGCCCATAATCCTCATGCTCTCATTTTCTTAATCACTTTGTGCTCAGGCCCCCTCCTGATGGGTGGTCCCTGGGTTTTCCTCCTTTCTCCGTCCTGCGTCCTGGTCGTTCTGGAAACCGGAATTTCGCTGCAGCGTCTCTTCATCAGAAGCTGGGACAGCCGTTTCAAGGTCGGTGCCAGCCTCCTTGCGGATTCTGGCCATCTCATCAGGTGGAGGAGGTACCCATTTGGCGCTCTTGGTCGGTGGCACGTGTTCCAGATACATGGTATCAATTTCTTCAAGGGTACGCCCCTGGCCCTCAATGACGAAGAAGTAGACAATCAGGCCACCTATAATGTTGCAGCCTGCAAAAACATAGCCGTAGCGGAAGTCGATGTCCTTAGTAATAAAAGGCGTAAAAAAAGCCAGCAGGAAGTTCCACAGCCAGTTGCTGGCAGTAGAAAGCGCCATACCCTTGGCGCGGTAGCGCGAAGGGAAGATCTCTGCCATGATAGTCCAAATCATAGGTCCCCATGTCGTTGCAAAGCCCACAATAAATAGGCAGGCCATTACGATCATGGCGATACCGGCGCTCCGGGTGTTCTCCGGCGTTGTGCGGTCCAGCGAGAAGTGGCCAACCGATGCAAAGATGAGGAAGCATATGAACATCCATATGCTCCCTGTAATCAAGGATTTGCGACGGCCATAGTGTTCCACTATGTAGAGTCCAATAAATGTGACGACAAAATTGATGGTGTTGAGGATAATTTGCGTGATGTAACTGTCAATCTCGACAGACCGGAAGATGGTCGTACCGTAATAACTGCAAAACAATTAGCAGAAGCATCAAAGCAATCAGAACAGGGGTCAAACAAGAAGTAATTAGCGCCTGTCAACTGCTGGAACATCTGTAAAGATACACCGATGAAGATACGGTAGGCCATGCGAGGTTGGTGGAACATCGTGATAAACTCCGAGATGGGGTTGCCTTTGACCGATTTTTCCGCACGCAACTTCGAACCAATCTCTTCCATTTGCGTGTGAATAGCCCAGTGATTAGCCGGAGCGCCGTATACCCTGCATAGAGTATTACGGGCGCGGTCGATGTGGCCGCGCCGGTAGTCAAATCGAGGTGTCTCTGGGAAGAACAAGATGCCGATTCCGAGCACGAGGGTGAACACCCAGCCAAGGCCAATTACAATGCGCCATGAAGCTGAACTGTTAGGATGGTGTGTCACGGTGCCGTAATTAAAGCATGCTGCGAGGAAAATTCCAAATGTGATGAAGAGCTGGTATGTGCAGACCATGGCGCCTCTGATCCAGGGAGGAGAACTCTCAGCTTGAAACATCGGTACAAGTAGAGACAGCGCACCGACACCAAGACCGGCTACCTAAAAATAAATTTAGTTAGCTACAGAATATTGATTTGTCGGAAAGTTAGTATTCGACGTACCCAGCGGCCCATCATGATCTGGACCCAATCCCGGTCAGAAGAAATCTGGATAATAAACCCGACGGCAATAATGAGGTTCCAGAAGGAAATACTGTATTTGCGACCAATGCGGTCTGCAACAGGAGCAGCGACGAGGGCGCCGATCAGTGTTCCGATCGAGAGAAGGCCGACGATGAGGCCGGAGCGGACAGTACTGAAGGCGCGCTCGCCATCACTGTTTGTCTGGGCGAAGCGATCAAGGAAGTCGGGCATTTCAAGGAACCCGCTAATCTGGCCTGTGTCATATCCGAAACTGTCCATCAGGCCGTATTAGACATATCCTTTCACGTTATGTGTCCAAACTCACAGAATTCCACCCATGGATACAAAGGTCGCAAGAACGAGAGATCTCCCTGTGATACGAGGCAGAGGCGAGTAGTCAAGTCCCGAAAGGGATTGACGAGCATGTGACCCCTTCTCTGAGTTAGGGTTGTGCTCGTCGAAGTAAACTGTGAGGAACTTTGGTGCCATGATGAGTGGCGAGGCTATGAGCCTGTAGATTGTTGATTGTGAACAAGCGGTGGTCAATTGAAGGGCGACTCCTTGTATTGTGGACGAGATGAAGTGATCTCCAAGCAACCTTTAGGCTGGAGGGTCTGTCTTGTACTTGTCTTTTAAACTACTTCTCCGAATCCCCCAATTCTTCCTCGGTGCCACCATCTCTGTCGTTCCTCGTGAGCAAACAATGATGTCAAGCTAGGGTGGTGTCCAATGAGCCCCTCGTGTTCAAACGGCATTGTCGGAGCTCGCCCATGGGGTCTCGAGACCAAGTAATCGGTCCGTCCCCAACAGTCAGGTGCGGGTACGTGGAGCTCCTCCACGGGGGAAGTTGGAGAAGGGCTCCATTCCGAGGTTGAACGATACAACAGATTGACTAAACTCGAGCCGGTTTTGGATAAATGACGTCTAGAAAAGCAATGGGGCGCGCTCTATGATTCGGCGGCTAATCGACGATCCTCGCAGAGTACGTGGTGGCGGTTCCGAGAGTTCCGAAACACTGTGGTTGATTGGACGGCGAAACTTGATGGAGGGCACCACGGCATCCACACGCAGGGTATTGTTCTGGGAACCTGTAAATCAAATTCGGTGGGAAAAAGCTGGAAGAAATCATCGATTCTTCGGTGCCTTCAATAGCTATTTTCTTTCAATTTATTGCAATAGTCCTGTGAATTTCTCCAAGGACTAAGTAGGTTATTGCCGCCAACGCAGCGATGTCATCGGGTGCCAAGACTCGCCGATCCAACGCACACAGATGCGGCTCAGCTATGACGCCAACTCTGGTCTCACTGCTGAAGAATCTGCCCACCTCGCAGGCCACGTTCAAGTCCCGACATCCTGGAATACCTTGACATTCTGACCCGAACGGCCCTCCCTCGGTCGAATCCAGATTTACAAGCTTCTACAGACCCACTATCCCCAGATTGAACTGTTCAAAACGTGATAATAAGCACCGACGGAAAGTTGTAGGATCCCGAGCCTCGGGACTTGATTACCGTGCGGCCGGGCTCGGGAACTACGTCACAACATCATGGGAACTTTGTCAACCCCGCCTCCACTGTCTGGAAACAAAGAAAAATCGGGTTGCTCTTTGCTTACAGTGTGACACATTGTAATACGTACTGCTTTTCATGAGTACATACGTATGACCTTCAGCTCCACAACCTCAACATGGGTACATCGTTTTATAGATCCAAGTCAGCTTACTCAAAAATTCATGGCAGTAAGCAATGGAATAAAATACAAGTGTCATATACTTGGTTGGCTTTCCTCTTTGTCTCCGGTAAGTAGGCCTCAATCAAAGTCTTGCTTGTCGACCGTGGCGCCAGCGAGGGCTGGTCGAGGACATCGGTGTCCAGGAGACTGTCGTGGGAGCCGATGCATGCGGTGGAAATGCCCGCGAACTTGACGGTTTGTCGGAACCAGCACTGGGTGTGGGGTCCTTTCGGTAGACGCGGTTAAATTGTGTGTTTGAATACTGACATATATACTATCAAGGCTTTTCCCAGGCAGACATAAAAGGCGAGGTAGCGCAGCTATCTCTAATCAGACGCTTGGGCCGCGCAGGCCAGGGCAAACGATCTTGACCAGCTTCATGTGGCTTCTTCTTGAGCATGAGTAGCAATAGGGTCAGAGAGACAGTACCTTTGACTTTTAAATGAGGTGACACCCATATCAATAAGTTATATCCTCCATTGCTTATTTTATTCATGAGCAGACTTGTCTTTATGGAAGTTCCTTTGAAATGTCTCAAATTTCCTCGATTCAACACACTATATCTGGATCTAAATACGTGGGCATCAATCCCAACAACCAACTTCATACGCCAGAGCGTTCAGCTCAACTGAGCATCAGCGGCGACCTTCTACCATGGGTGAATTCGATCAATCGTTTCGTTAAAGAACTTCCCAGAATGGTCTTGTTTGGTGGAGTTGTCGATCTATAACGGTGAATATGTTAGAACGAATTCCGTAAACAGGTCATTAGAAAAGGACATACAATATGAGCCGTATTTTTACTACTCTGTTCAAGCGTAATAGGAGCCTTTTCCAAGCCGAATGCACGCGCACCCATATTACCCAAATCCGTCTGAACCAATCTAATCATGTAAGTTAGCCAATGACCTTGCAGACCACAGTCGACTGTTCACTGAACTCACCCAGGATGAATACACAGTGTAATCAGCCAGTCGTTCTCCATGCCCATCTTAACAACCAAAACATTGGCCAGGGCCTTTGAACTGGCGTAGCTCGCATTTGGGTACGGGTACTTGGGCATATCGTTTAAGCTGCCACCCGCGGCGCTGATGAAGGTAAATCTAGCGGGGTGAGAGGCCTTGCGAAGAAGAGGCAGAGTGGCTTTGTACAAAAGCATGACGGAGATGGCGTTGACCATCAGCACTTCCTCATACTCCTCTACAGGCATGTCCTCAATGGTGTTCATCTTGGCAATGCCAGCACTGGAAATGACGACATCTATGTGATCAATACCCTTGAATTGGATATCTTTGGCGGCATCGTAGGGGTCTGTCTTGGAAGAGGAGTCAATCTTCGTGATGATGACGTTGGTGTTTTTGCCCCTTGCAACGCCAATAAGACCCTGAGATCCATCGACGTCACGCACGGCAGCTATGAGAGTGTTGTTTGGCTGGGCGACATAGTGATCAAACATGCCACGGCCGATTCCTGTGAAATATTAGTTCAGCTACCAAGTTTCTAAGCGGCAAAGAAGTGATGAATCCATACCGCGGTTGGCGCCAGTGATGAGATATGTCTTGCCTGACATGGTGCAAATGCCGATTCCTGCTTGTAGGTGATACAAACAATCTGATTTGTGATTGCTCAAGAACGAAAAGAAAACGGAAGTTATATAAACTCACTCCTCAAAACCTTGATGAGTGAATGGGAAGGCAATACTTCATAGCGAAGGCAAGTCAGCTCGTTTGAGAGTGAGGAAGAAGGACATATCCATTAGCTTAGGGCGTTCTGTATTTATAAGTATGTTATTACGAACCTTGTACGGAGCTCCGGACCGAAACGGACGACTTCACTTACATCGAAACGTTACAGTTCTAGGTAGTCTTATCTTTGTAAGCAAAGGCTCCCTACTTATCCCCGTTTAGGCACATGCTATACCGTCATAGGGGGCCCTAGCTATCACATTGGTGCTATTAGTGTGCATGTTTCAGAGGTCTGACTGGTGCAGGTACGCGGCGAGGCCCCCTGAGGTCGTGCCACTAATGTAGTCTCTCGGAGTTTAGTCCGACAACGCCGCGACGAAGTGGAGTTGAGGACTGATTGTTGGTCCGATGGAGAAGCTTTAACCATGATATGATGGCTGTGATCTCATCTTCGGGTGACTTTTGCTTCTTTGTCATGGAATTGACAAGCCCCCAGCGTAGAACTGAGCCAAAAGTCATCGAACCCCTGAGTATCTCGAAATTACAAATGTTTCTACGAACTTTCTAATCTATGAATTATAGAAGGTTCACCTTATAACGGTGAACTGTTCCCCCACGCCTAGGAATGACAGGAACGAGCTCTTCAATTTGGAGTCCTCGCACACACGCAAAGCCTTGACTTAGAGTCTGCATGATGGGACAGTCTCAATGGGAGATTTGTCCAAACTATTCAGTTGCGGGGCAACTCTCTGGCGGCAGCAGTTTCCAGAGTAGAAATCAAGGCGTGGCGGGCCATTGTGCCCACAGCTTCGCCAATTCGAATTTAAAAGATGCCGCAACCGAAAACGTTAGCTCAACCTTGTCTAGGAGGTTAAGAACGCAGGCTTGCTGCCACAGCTGCCAAGACCGTGCTCCCGCGACCCGAAGCGGAAACAACAGAAGCACAGGTGAAACACTCGACCTCTCAAGAACGGTGTTGCATGTCTCGAGAATGGTCTGAACATGCATCTGGATCTCCTCTTCGGTCAGAGTTGCGACCAGAACCCCAAGATCTTGCCAGTGCGTGATCTCGTAGTCGAAAACTCCTGACAGGTAGATGCTAGTTGCTGCAAAGAAGATCCTAGCGAGCAGAATAAAGTCGTCTGTTTCGAGGGTCCCGTCTAACTTCATGTTTCCTTGAAGGAGATGGGTGTTTCTGATGTTCCATGCTTCCAACGCCTCTCGTTGGCGAAATCCCTCCATGGAAACATCGTGTGCGTCCATGAGGCGACCTTCGGGCGTTGATGATTGTGACGCGTCAATAAATTCACTTGCGCTACGATACATTAGTGACGCTCTTCATACAAATCTATAGTGAGAAATACTTACCGAACTCGAAGTGAAGAGCAAGATACAATAATGTCCAAGAGTTCTCCCAGGGGATGTATTTCCGTCTCGACGTGGTCTGTTTGCAGCTTGACGGAAAGGGCCTTCCACTCCGATTGAGCTAGAAAGGTGGGCTCGTTGAAAATAATAGCCCTGCAAACCTCAAATATCTTTACCTCGATAAAGAATCTCTTTCCAAAACTGGCCTGGCATGCCACAGGTCCGCTGGCAACCAAGGCCTTTGAAGTTCCGTGGACGATATGTTGTATCCAGCCCTGCCCAGTGGAATCGCTCATGAGCTGCGTGGAAGTTAGCCGCCTAATTCCGAAGGCATGTTTCAAGTCAACTGACCTCAAAGAGCCCTAGCAACAGGGTCGTCCATAGCACATTGAGCTGAAGTTGTGGCTTACGGGTGTGGTGTTCAAGTGCATCCCGGAGACCAACTACCGAGTTCATGTAAGAGCTCAGGGCAAACTGATAGCTTTCCTGTTGTGACGGCCCGTCGGAAGATCGTAGTTTGACGGCCTCCATGGCACCGAGTGAGAGAACGGCATTCTTGAGGTACCCTCCGGAAGTAGAGCGCTGCATGAGCTCCTGGATATCCACGGAGGATTTCCCTTGGCAGCTGAAGTTGTTCTTGCGCAGGAAGACATCAAAGTAGTAGAAATAAAAGAGAGCAGGGTCGGAGCGAGGTGTTTTGGTCAGCTGGAGGCGGCCAGTTGGCCTCGCCTGAACTGTCGCTACATAGCTCGCGACGGTTTTCTGCTTCCCCTTGTCAATCAAGATGGACACATTGCCTGTCTTTTGACGAGGGTAGCTGCAGAAGGCACCCCGTTTCTCACAGTTGCTGCATGGAAGAGAGCCAGAACACTGCAGATGGAACGCCTTAGTTGATTCGAGCCAGGGGATGGATGTGGATCAGACCGACCTTGAGGTGGCTGGTCGAGCAAAGGCCGCAGCGAAACCGCTTTTTGCGATGGTCAAAGGGTCCGACAGGCATGTCTGCAAACTATCCGACGTCTCGTGTCGTCATTGAGAGGAATAGGATGATTCCACGACGAGATTTCGAGAGAAGGGTTGGAGGCTGAGTCGGGCTTAAGCTCGAAACGGCATCGATGGGACGAAATTAAGCTGCGAAGCTGACCAAACCCAAAACGGATATGTTTGAGCGACGCTAGCGTTAGCGCGCTGGCGCTGGCCAATGGCGTAACCTTGCATCGCAGGGCAACGGGGCGTCAGTATTACCATCTGTCAGTTTCCATTTCAGCTCTTCACCAACAAGACACAGCCTCTCGACACAGACCACGAAGCCAAATGACCCGGGCCCGTGACTCCAAGGCGTCTCGCTCGATGGCATCCAGATTGGGAATGGCGCGCCGTTGTCATCTTCCGCCTTGTGCAGATCGTGATGGGCTTTGTGGAGTTGAATCTGTTCAAGTGCCGCGCCTTCAACATCCAAAGCCAGAGATATTTGTCTATATAACCAGGCTGGAAGGAACCAAGATGAATTGAAATAGAATCACAACTCGCATCACTCCTCTCAAGCAACCACTCTACATCCAATCAACAACTTCTTACTTCTTACTTCATTCAATATGCGCTCCTTCACTGTCTTCCTCTCCTTGATGGCCGGCGTGGGCGCCGTTTCGCTGCCCGACGCCAGCGGCCCGCACCCCGTCGCAATGCGAGTCCAGCCCATGACCGACAAGAGCCGGGTCGATCCATACTCTCCCAAGGGACACAAACACAAAAGACAGGTTCTCACCTCTCTGTTTTGGCCAATCGACGAGTCAAAGACCTGCACGACGAAGCAGGTCGCTTACATGCCTCCCGCGACGGCCGAGGTGTACGGCGCTCAGGCCAGCGCAATGGGTCTCAGCAACGACACGTTTTCTGAACTCACGTTTGGTTTCTGTGATATCTCGAGCCTCAAGGGATGCAACGGCCAGCCCAAAGGCCCCGGGTATCCTCTCGCCGTCTTCTCGCCCGGATCTGGAAACTCCCGGCTCCTGTACGGTCACATGGCCAGGTCGCTTGCCAGCCAGGGGTACGTCGTCATCACTGTCGACCACCCCTACGACGCCGTACTTGTCGAATTCCCGGATGGCACTATCATTGAGACCGCGGATATCCCAGAAGAGGGAGCTGCTCTTGTAAACCTGACAAAGGTACGGATTCTTTGCTTCAATTCATGACCTAAACTAACCAAGATCCATTAGGTCCGAGCAGATGACATATCATTTGTCGTCACTCAGCTCGAAAAGGCTTCCCCTCAGTCTTCTCTCCTCAAAGGACTCCCTGGAAAGATCGACTTCGACAGAATCGTCGTATTCGGTCATTCTCTCGGTGGCTCCAGCGCCGCAGTAGTAATGCTCTCCGACTCGCGATTCCTCGGAGGTGCCAACCTGGACGGAAGGTTTGTTGAGCCCGCTCTATCCAAGGGCCCAAAGAACCCCTTCCTTCTTGTTGGCCGCCCGGATCACCGCGCCGAGGATGCGACCTGGGCCAAGTTCTGGAAGAACCTGCGCGGTCCCAAGGCGCAACTCGAGGTTGCGGGGGCAGTTCACGGGTCTTTCACTGACATGCCGGCCATTATTCGTGTCCTTGGTCTTCCTGATTCGGTGAAATCTCAGTTGTCTGCTTTGATCGGTACCGTCGATGGAAAGAGGCTTGACAAGGCTTTGTTCAAGACGCTGTCTTCGTTCTTCACTTATGCCTTCGAGGGCAAGCCCAAGCCGTTCCTTCACACCGTCAAGACATTTTCCGAGTTGTCGGTCGTCGACAGCAAGCTTCCCAACAGGAAGAGCAGCAACTAATGGCCTGGCTACAACTGATGGCCTAGCTACAACGGAGGAGCTTCGTACACTCACATTTATCTTCATTTATAACCCTTTCCTGCTTTCACGTGGGTCAGAGTTGGGTAGCATTAAGTAACTTATTTAGATTTAGACTCTCATTTGATTGAATTTTTTCTTGATTGTATACAAATGTCTCCAACTGAAAACTTATTTGACCTGGCCGCGTGTTGCTTAATAATGTTCCTGTAGTGCCATGCCGTTTTCCGTGGATGGCCTATGGTTTTCGGAGATTGAGTGGGGATGCCTCCTTCATTGTATTATTAATAAGGACTGGCCATATTTTGCTAACTCTTACTCAACACAAGGTAGTATCGAATCATGACAATATATTAATAACGTTGACACCTCCATCAGCTTCTTATCTTGTTCATCGCTTTCTTATTTCTACCCTTTCTGCCCTGTCTCAAAACACGCCAGTCTCGGAACACCATCACCTCCTGCCAATATGGCTTCCTCTATTATCTGGCCAAGAAAATATCTCCCTGGGACGACGGATAATTATGTTTCCAACGAGGTGATCGTCAAGGGCATCACGGCCGAGCAGGTGTGGCCTTTTCTTGCCGACATAACAAAGTGGGAGTCGTATTACGACAACGTCGGCCAAATTTCTCCGCCAAGTTCTGGCCCTGTACTTGAGAAGGACGACAAATTCAGCTTCTCGACTTTTGGATTTCCACCTCTCCAATCCGAGGTATTGGAGTCTGTCGCTCCCACTGCCACCTCGCCAGGGCGACTTGCATGGAGGGCATGGCAAGATGGTGACGAGAACACTGCGTTAGATGTCTATCACGCATGGATTGTCGAGGATCTTGAATGGGGCGTCGTTCGAATTTTGACGCAGGAGTCTCAAATCGGGAAACCCGCTGCGGAGCTGGTTACTACGAAACCGAACCCAATGCTGAACGGGCACCAAGATTGGCTTGATGGATTGGTGAGAATCACCAAAGAGAAGAAGGCTTAAGGAAAATATATCTGTACCGGTAACTTCTTGACCGATGTTGCTTGCCCGTATAGGGTAACAGCGAAGATAAAAAGTCTCAATTACCATATAACTACCACCAAGGGAGATGCCAATGTTCATGCTCACCATTCTCTTCTCTTGCCTATTTCCATGACAGCCATCGAGTTTGTTGAATTGCGCATTGTAAATGGTGATAAAATTTTCGATGTACTTACGTCATTGACGGAGTTATTATGGCGTACCTTACTTTATAAGACGAGCACGAAGGCGTCGAATTTGTGGGCGAATCCCGACCTCCCCTGAACAGGGTTTGTAGTCTATATCTCGATCTTGCTGATGGACTGGGAAGGTGACAGTAAGAAAAAGGGACAAATGACTGCAGACTCCGGCTTCGGGGCGGAAGTGGAATGACCGTGGCACCATGCCGGAGCCCCGGACGACGGTGGCAATGAGGCGGTGGATAAAGTCCTTAGGGAGACGGAGCCGGTCCGGTCCGGCAAGAAATTGAGAATTGAACATGGGAGAAATAGCAAGGCAAAGAAGACGTATTTGTCGCCCTATGGACCGAGATATAGACCGAAAAGGTGTCACGGTCAGACGACGACAACTGGTGTTCACCGGCGAGCAAGGCACAAGTCACGTGCGCTGCGATATTTTCTGAGTCATCGACCAGCACCCCGCCAAAGATCGGACCCCTCCAAAATGTTGGCGGGCAGTTTTGGGACACAATAATAACCCTACAAACTCGCACTTTGAATCGCGGGGCAGACGAAGATCACGACCACGACCACGACCACGAGTACGACCGCATTCGGATCAACACACACCCAGATACAACGACACACTCCAAATTCCACCCAACATGGCCAGCTTCGACGCCGAGGCCCTGGCCCCCGTGCTCGCCACCGCCGACTTCAAGTCCATCGAGCCTCACCTCGCCCAGCTCGACAAGTTCCTGACGCTGCGCACCTACCTCGGCGGCTACAGTCTCAGCCCCGCCGACGAGCTGGTATGGACGGCCGTGCGCTCTAACAAGATCGCCGTCGGCCTCATCCGCAAGGGCAGCTTCCTCAATGCCGCTCGCTGGTTCAAGTACATCGAGGACGCCCACCCGGACGTCAAGGAGAAGGCCGCCGGTCCCAAGAAGGCCAAGGGCGCCAACTACAACATCGGCCTGTCCGACACCAGCAATGGTGTCGTCACGCGTTTCCCTCCTGAGCCTTCGTAAGTACAATTCCCGCGTAGGCGGTTGCATCTCCGCTAACCTCATACCCAACAGTGGCTACCTTCACATCGGTCACGCCAAGGCCGCTCTCCTCAACGACTACTTCGCCAAGCAGTCCCCCGACGGCAAACTCCTCGTTCGATTCGACGATACCAACCCCACCAAGGAGAAGCAGGAGTTTGAGGACTCGATCCTGCACGACCTGGAGCTGATGGACATCAAGTACGTATCCGTCACCCACACCAGCGACTACTTCCAGGAGCTCTACGACATCGCCGAGCAGATGATCCGCGACGGCGGTGCCTACGCCGACGATACCAACCAGGAGATCCAAAGTGCCGACCGCAAGAACCGTCTCCCCAGCAAGTGTCGCGACCGTCCCGCCGAGGAGAGCTTGGCCATGTTCCGCGAGATGAAGGCGGGAACCGACCTCGGTCGCAAGCACTGCATTCGGGCCCGCATTGCCTTTGACTCCAACAACGGCTCCATGCGAGACCCCATCATCTACCGATTCCCCAACTTCAAGGACAAGGAGCCCGCGCCTCACCACCGCACCGGATGGACCTGGAACATCTACCCTACCTACGATTTCGCGTGCCCCGTCGTCGACAGTCTCGAGGGCGTCACCCACGCGCTGCGCACCACCGAGTACGCCGACCGAAACGAGCAGTACCACTGGTTCCTCGAGAACCTGAAGCTGCGCAAGGTGAACCTATGGGAGTTTGCCCGCATCAACTTCATCCGAACTTTCCTCTCCAAGCGAAAGCTCACCAAGGTCGTCGAGACCGGCCGCGTCACTGGCTGGGACGACCCTCGCCTGCCCACCGTCCGCGGCATCCTGCGCCGTGGCTTGACCGTCGCTGCTCTCCGCGAGTTCATGCTGAAGCAGGGGCCCAGCCGAAACATTGTCACCATGGACTGGACCACCATCTGGTCCATCAACAAGCGAGTGATTGACCCTATCGTGCCCCGATTTATGGCCGTCGAGAAGAAGGATGCTGTGGCCGTAACGGTTGTTGGAGGGCCCGAGGCATCATACAAGGAAGAGCGACCCAAGCACGCCAAGAACCCCGATGTCGGCACCAAGCTGGTGACGTTTGGAAACAAGCTCATCATCGACCAGGCCGATGTTGCGTCGTTTGCCGACAACGAGGAGATTACGCTGATGAGCTGGGGCAACGCCATCGTGCGGGGCCTGGACAAGACGGCCAGCCCCATCAAGGAGCTCCAGCTGGAGCTGAACCTCAAGGGAGACTTCAAGACCACGGACAAGAAGATCACGTGGCTGTCGTCGGACGAGGGCAACCTCGTGGAGGCAGAGCTGTGGGACTTTGGCTACCTCATCACCAAGGACACCCTGGAGAAGGACGACGAGCTGGACGACTACCTGACGCCCGTGACGGCCACGATGACCGAGGCGCTTTGCGACGCTAGCGTGGGTGAGCTGAAGGAGGGCGAATTCCTCCAGCTCGAGCGTAAGGGCTACTTCCGCGTGGACAAGGCTCTCGGCCAAGGACCCGAGGGACGGGCGGTTCTCTTCAAGGTGCCGACGGGTGGTAACAAGTGAGGGCTGAATAGAGGAGGAAAGTGGTGGTCTGATGAGTTGACGATTGTCATGTTCGATAGAGTAACGAAGATGGATGAGGCATAAGGAACAGGGAAGAAAATAGAAACCGTACCCGTTTGCCCGCGTATTCTCTCGCTTGTCGGTTGACTGACTGTTGAGGTTCACTCTGAGCTCTGATGCTACCGAAGTACCCTGATGGCTCCTGCAGGATACGAGGCGCCTCGATGACAAGCGAAGAACGAACTTGGGACAAACTTGGACCAGATTTGGGAGGCTGGGAGGCTAGTTCAGCGTGGTATTGCTGGCGCTACCGAAATGGGCATCTCGTTTGCCTAATTTGGAGTCGCTGTCCGTTTTGTCCGACCACGCTATACCCTTGAGCTTGGAATACGGGGTCACGCAGACGACGGTAGCGAGAGAGAGAGAGAGAATGCGGTCCAAAAGGCGGCCGCCATTGCGACCAGCAAAGAAGAGCCAGATGACTGAATGATCGCCCTTGGCACGTGAAAAGGGAAATATGCATCGTGGACTCGAAGCGCATCGTCGTCAATGGTTCTGTCGCTCTGTCGCTCTGTCGCTCTGTCAATTAATCGATCGCTCTGTCAAGCGATCCATCACTCACTGTGTCGCACGTGTGGTGGCCAGTGGCTGGCACGACCACGCCGCCGAAATGCAGGCCCAATGCACCCAGCTTAGCACTGCTTAGATACCTCACAGCTACACGAGCTAGTTAATTAGAAATGGCATTAAGGAGGCTGTTTCGTCGACGGCCTTTTGAGTTTTTCTGTTGGGTGTCAACACAAGGCATTCGGGAGAATGACACGGAGCGCGGGTCGACCCGGCGTTCTAGAAGGGACTCTGCCAAGAGCGACGTTCCATTTTGCCTGGCAAGGTTGCAAATGACGTCGCTTCGTCCGCCCTCACATCTAGCTCGAGGCAAGGAGAACGGAAGTTCAGTCTGTTCAGTTCTGTGGTCTAGCTTCAGCTCGGGCTAAGAATAGAAACATCCACTTCCCGACTTCAAAGCCCCGTATTGCCCTAGACACTTCACCCTATTTGCCCCGGCTCAAACCGACTTAGCGGCGGCTTGTCCATCGTTGAAGCGGTCAGCCTGTTCGATTGGGGTCTGGGCCTGGACCTGCCACCACGCCAGAATGAGAAAGTCGTTGGGGAATACGGACTAAAAACTTGGTAAGGCGACGAGATGGAATGGTAATGCACTCGTTGCATTGCTCGAGTCGGTAGTCTCGTGATGAAGAATTAATAACGCGGTATTATATGCAGCCAGCATCAACACGATACTTACTTAGGTACGGCCAGCATTAGGCCATCATTGAAGCTCATGCATTGACAGCCAGACAGCCAGACAGCCGAAACAACTAGAGCAGCTCAATGTTTATTCCACTGCCACTGTTACCGTTACCACTACACAATATACTCGTCTTGCTACCCTACTGTCCAATACCGCTCACGCCCCATCATCCCTTTTGTACAAAGTAACTTAGACCGTCCGAGCTGAGCTGAGCACGGCAGTACTACTGTGACTTTACCCACCGAATTTGCGGGGTTGACTTGGGCTTCCTTGAATCCTTCCCGACTTGGCTTTCTCGGCAATGGCACCCGACCTAGCGTGAGCAGCGGAATACGAGGCCCACGGGGCTGCTGACTTGGTGATTTGGCATGCCGCAGTAATCTGATGGTGCTTTTTTTCTCTGGTCGAAGCCAAATCTGGCGCAAATATTGGCACGCCTTGACTCCTTCCAGCTTACGGCAACTGCAGCCCTTTTAGCCTGCGAGTCCCGTGGCCGCCAAAAAGTGCCATCGCCGTCACCCCGTTCGTAGCGATGGTCCGTCCGGAGCCGCCGGCGCTGACTGGCCAAGAGGCCGGAGGCGTCCCGCACAGATCGACTGATGCGGTGGAGGAATACGAGATCCGGCAATTCACCGATCCCCTCGTGTTACTACACCCAGAGACAGCAGAGAGACAGACGCAGTAGGACAGGCAGACAGGCAGACAGAGCTATTGCCAGGGCGGGCTGGTAAGTGGAGACCGGGGCGTTATGGGGCCAGGTCGGCCCATGCCGTGAGCCCGAGACGAGACCCCGTCAACGGGTGGATGATGGATCGCCCCCAGTAGGTCGTCATTGCCATCACGATCTAGATGGATACCCGACCTGTTGACGCTTCAAAAGGTATATATAGAGTAGTTGCGTTCCCTTCCCATCAGCCTCTTCTCTCATCATCACAGTCATCCACACACTCTCACATCTTCTCATCTACACTCCTCAACAAACACAACACCTTCCTCTCTCCACCACCAACAACAACCGCCAACATGCAGTTCTCCGCCGCCTTCCTCGCCGCCATCCTCTCGGCCACCACCCTCGCGGCTCCCGCCCCCGCCGAGAAGGCCGTTTCCATGATGGCCGCCACTCCCCAGTGGGCCATCCAGGGCCTCAACCGCAAGTGCGACACCGCCGACAAGACCTGCACCTGGAACTTCGCCGTCAAGACCGGCACCGGCGCCGCCACCGCCTGCAAGTACGTCGTCAAGAGCACCGCCGCCACCCCCAAGGCCTCGCGCTCCAACGGCGGCCCCAGCAAGTGCGGCGACTACACCATCACCTCGGGCTGGAGCGGCCAGTTCGGTGCCGGCAACGGCTTCACCACCCTGTCTGTCGTCAGCAACAGCAAGAAGCAGATTGTATGGCCCGCCTACACCGACAAGCAGCTCGCCGGTGGCAAGACTGTCAAGCCCGACCAGGCCTACGCTCCCGCTTCTCTCCCTGGGGCCATTTAAATTTACGAACCACTATCATGACGGATGCATGGAAACATTTAATTGGCGGCATTTACTATTGAAAACACAAAGAGGGACATAATCGGTAGTCTGTATATAATTCGATGATACATAACTACTCTTCTCGGAACCGGATCTCTTAATCTGGATTAGCAATACATCTGAGTTATTTTTACCAAACTTTCTGTTCCATTCTCAACATCATTTACGTGAAATGGTGAAAATTAAAGTCCACCAATATCTCGTATCATGACCTGGCCGCATCTTCTCTGGTATGTGATCGCTGAGAGTTGTGGAGCTTAACGTTGAGAGTGGAGTGCGGTTATAACCCAAATTCGACGAAGTCAACATTAGATGATCCATAGATCCTCAAATAGAGACGGATGAACAACGTCCGAAGCTAGCAAATATTCAGAACCGGACCTCTTACCCCTTGCCTGGAGTTCATGGTTCAGACCTACCAGGTGTTCTTCATGATCACCATGACACAAGGTATTAGCCACAATTTCAGCACAGTTTTCTTACAGCCCACGCGCTCTTCTATCCTAGTGACCGATTTTAAAACCCGAATGGCTCACCACCACTATTATCGTGTTCCGTAAATTTATTTAGGGTGGGCACATCAAGATCTGGGTAGTTGAAAGACTTGGAGCTTGTTGTTGTCAGCCGACATGGCGCAACATTGAAGTGTTGAGCTCAAACCTTGCGATCGGGATCCCGCTGTTATACGAGGAAAGTTACGTTATAACAATCCAGTCCTATTATGATTGTCCGAGATCGACGGTCAGTGGACCAGATATCCCCGCGTCCGGCAGAAGGTACTGAATACACTACGTTAGACGGCAACGCCATGGTGTCGTAGCTCATGACTTCACCAATGACAAGGTTGGTGCTTATATCGTAGATTGCGGTAAGGCGCCTTTCTTGTCTCGCCCATTTATTTATAGTACTGATCGTCCCACCTGCAATGCAATGTGTTAGAGGTATGTATCTAAGGTTAGCTGAGATACCTTTTACTTTATTGGGGTGATATTTCCCATCGTCGATATTCCCTTAGAACTCTAGATTGTCACTCGCTGTAATACCTGCCAGTAAAAAAAGATGCCTGCGGCAGTCTAGGAGATAGCGGGCTGTGATAAGCTGACAGGAAAGATGAACCATCTTGGCGTTTGGCCAAGGCTCTCCAGAGGTTTGGTCGTTGTGATGGACTTTTGAGAGTACGCAGAGGTTAATGTGGCGATATTGCTCCAGTGTCTGTTATCAGCTACGTAGCGAAGAGCTGGTGATGACACTTAAACTATTAGATCTTTCAACAGGCCAGTATGGTCCAGTTGCCAAGTCGTGGCTCGAGCAGATATCTATAAATAGATATCGAGAGTAGGAATCAGGCTGGCGGGAGGAAAAACAAAGAATCCTTCCAAAAACCAGCTCGTGGCCTTAACCCATAGTCTTTATTGTGCATGGCATAGTCCTTGAAGCCACCGAGACAGTTAAGGCCCTTAAGTTCAAGGTCGAGGATCACTTTATACAGGTGAGCGACATGACGATGTTGTGTTTGTCTTGCATTATTCTGCTGTTCGTGACTTCCTAGCCTCATGCCGGTCTGTCTATGGCTGCACGACGACGAGCAACTCTACACTCGAGTTCGACACGAGTTGAGCCGCAGACCTAGCGGAAGCTTTTTCTTGGCGTCACATGTGGTGAAGAAGCTGAGTGACGCTGGGAGATGGGACGTCGACAGCGTGATTGCTCGGACCCTAGAAATACTCGTCAAGATTTATCGTCGGATGTTAGACCAGCTCAAGCAGCTCAATGGAGACGCCGTCAAATACTGTGGAGAAATTCTCTCATGCGCCGTTGGCACGTATCGCCCTGTTTGCCTCCACGAACTCGGTGCTCTGTCCCGATCGCGAAACAAATTGGCAGATGATCCCAAGCCCATTGAGAGGCTTGTCGACATGTGCAGCTTCTTACTCAACATCCAGCACGGTACGGTTTATATCGTCCACCAGTTAGCGCGGGACTTTCTCATGCAGGAGCCAAACTGGTTCACCACAGCTGGAAGATTTATGACATATTAAGGTCCTTACTAAGTTGATTTATTGTACGAAGTCACCTACAGCGTCTGCGGATAAGAGTATTTATCACGAGTAGACCAGAGCTGCCAGTTCGGCTCGGCTTTGATGCGCAAAACCCCACGACAGCCCTCTCTTCATCATGGTTACCACAATAGGCTGTTTCCTGGCTGATTGCAGATGCGGACATCCCGATGAGTTACTAGAAGAGGCGCTCGCCTTTTTATCAAATCATCGAGATGAGAAAGTAGATGCAGCGTACCTACTGGCCTTGAACAATCTTTTGTTGGACTATCTGTTGATCAGCAGGAGAAGGCTCTTGGACCGTTTTGGCAACTTGTCGGCCCAGTTTTGCTTCCCCAAGCCCTCTCTCTCGACGTTCCCTCAGCCAAATCCTTGGCGTCCCAGAGGGGCTTGTGGAAAACTAGATATCGATGCTTCATTCTATACTCAGCGTCCCCATGTCACCTAAGGCCCCTGTTCGAGTGCTCTATCATTCTTTTCGTTCCTTTCTTATGGGCCCAAAGAAACGTGAAGCACATCCGTTCTGGATGGACAAGAAAGTACTTCATGCCCAGATGGCTACGAACTGCCTGAAAGCCATGACTGGACACCCAAGAAATGATCGTTGCGAGATCAAGGACCCAGAAAAAGGTCACTCGTCGATGGACCCTAAGGAAACAAAGTCCCGTCTCCAGCAGAGGGACAATATGCTTGCTTTTATTAGGTTCATCAGGTACAACATGCGGGCATCACAATCAAAGATGATGATTGCGTCCACAGATTTTATCGTCGCACTTACTCAAATGGGTAGAAGCGTTGAGCCTTATCGGAAGGTCCTCGGAAATTCTCAAGATAGTCAAGGTCTTGCAGTCAGTCTTTTGTATGAGCTTCACTGGATAGTTGTTGAATATTATGTGCTAATTAAGTCGCAGACTGGCTAGAGTACATTGCTCGCCGACTTTCTGCAAGACGCTGTACGATTGATCCTCCCCAATATCTCAACCATCAAATCGACACCTCTTCAGATCTACTCCATAGTCCTTGCATTTGAACCACAGAAGAGTGTGATAAGACAGACATTTCAGCATCAAATAACCGCCTGGATATGTTCTGCCCCAGAGATGGATGAATATTGTGGCCCTTGTCTACAAATGTTGGAGGGCCACACTGATCTGGTGGCACCGGTGGCATTCTCACCCGACGCTCGCTTCGTGGCCTTGGTTTCGGGAGATGAGACTTCACGGAATTCGTTGATCGCATCGAATATGTACAGGAGATCAAGAGCCATGGGGGCTGGTTGACGTCCGCTTCGTTCCCGCCTGACTCTAAGCTCGTTGCATCGGCCTCGGGTGATGGAACTGCTGTTATCTAGTGTGTTGACATTGGTGATTGTGTACAACGACTCCTGGGCCACAAGAGTAGGGTAACATCGGTTGCCTTCTCTCCCGACTCGGCATTTATTGTGTCGACCTCAAATGATATGACCATATGGCTTTGGGGAGCTGAGACTGAGAACTCGAGGGTCACACGCTTTCAGTATTATCACTCGCGTTCTCGCCTAACTCGGCCGATTTAATATTTGCCGCAGCGGACAGGCCTGTACGGCTCTGGCAGGTCGAAGACGGTGAGTGCATTCAGGTTTTGAAGGGCCATAGTAGCTAGGTGACCCCGGTCGCCTTCTCGCCTGACTCAAAAGGTGTGGCATTAGCCTCTGGCCACGAGATGATACGTCTCTGGCAAGTTGATGACGACCATAATACCCGGCTCCAAGGCCACTGCGATTGGGTAACGTCGGTGGCTTTCTCTGAAAACAGCAGTCTAATGGTCTCGACTTCTCGCGATAAGACTGTACGACTTTGGCGGGCGCGCACCAATGAACATCTGCAAGAATTGAAAGGCCGTCAGGACGGGGTGCAGTCAGTCTCATTCTCGCCCGACGTGATCCTCGTGGCGTCGGCGCGGTAGACAAGACTGTGCGGTTTTGGAGGACTGATACTGGAGAGTGCACACAGATGGTACACCTCTGCGTTTTGCCGTCTCGTCTTCAATTTGAGGTCAGTGGTGAACGTCTGGTTACTAACGTCGGCGCGATCTCCATCGCTAGCGGTGTTTCGCCCAGTGTCGCTGGAGCGCTTGCGGACTGTCGCTCCGGATATGGGATTAGCGAAGATGGCAGCTGGATTACCTGGGGAGAAGGCGGGCTAATATTACTGCCAAGGTCATGTCGTCCGGTTTGCTCAGCCGTGCCTGGATCTACGATTGCGTTAGGGTGCAGCTCAGGAAGAGTGGTTAGGATGAGACTCGCAAGGAGCTACTCGGCTGAGGTGGTCTTGGGATTATAAACACGACGTAGAAACTCGTCGTATAATGTTTCATACATAAAAACGAGAACTTGAGAGCCACCTTGAAGAATCATCTTCTCAGAGTCATGGAAGCTTCACATTTACTTCAACGCCCGCCCGTGTCACAGTGGTGGGGTTGGAGATACTTGGACCGAAGAGCCGGTTTCAAGTCGGTCGGTACCGATGCCGCAATTTGCAATTTCTGGAGAACAGAAGGAGGCCCGTTACTGAGTGTATTAGCTGCCCAAATGTCAAAGGCGACCCATGGCTGTGATCCATCCTCTGAGCAGCTCAGGAAGACGCGTTGAAGGAATAAAAATACATCTATTCACGGAAGTCCCCATAGTAGACTAATGCATGAGCAGTTGTTGCCACAATTCCCATCTAAAATTGAGCGGGGGTTTACACTGGCCAGCGTTGAAATAGGGGTCTGGGTTACTACCATCGAGATGATGATCACCTTGGGCTTTTACTACTATCGCATGGGGCTAGAATTGGAGTCACTGACGCACAACCACACACACACACACACACACACACACACACAAATATCCTGGCTGGCAACTGTATTTGATCTTTGAACTTTTGGTACGCGCACCATCCGTACGAATACGTGCGAAGGGCATCGTACGGACTACGGTATCCCCTTGAAAGAAGCCAAGACACTGCCAAGACGCAGCGTCCAAGGGAAGTCAGGCACTGCCCCGGGCAGGAAATACGACGCCACTCTTGGCCAAGGCCCAAGAGCAATTACCTACACATGCTCACACTCCGGATGGATAGCCTACTGATGAGTGCTAAGATCCCCAACGCGAAAGGTTTCTGGCGAGTCGCAGTCGCAGTCGCACACCCACGTTTCGGAAGATAAGGTAATATTTAAGCATATCAGGGGCCCCTTTGTCGCGCATTCTTCCCCGTGGCACTTGCGAAGCTGTGCCCACGGTGGTGTCGCGCTGTCACTGGTCGGGTGCGTTTCGGCGTGTCGCGAACTGAAGCCACTCGCGTCTCTGTTTTTGGTCCAGGGGAAGGGACCAGAGCCCAGGGGGTTTTGCAGGGGGCTCTAGGGGCGCAATTAAAGTTAGGTTTAGCGCCCTTGCTTCCGGGGAGCGTAAATGAGATAAAGATGCGGACTGGCCATCCATTCGACGTGGGCCTCGTCCGGAATCTTCGGGGAACAGTATACTCTAGGTGCTGTAGATCCAGTACCTGCCTGCGCCTCGCTGGTCTCCATCTCGTACTTGATGGCCCAGTGCTTGGCAAGGGGGTTAAGCCAGGGCTGTGAAGCTCATCTCATGCCTCATTCCAGGCCCCTGCAGGCCAGCCTCACTGTCTTTCAGCACCGTTACGGGCGGATTCGTGCAGCTCTTCATCTTGGAGGAAGCCACGAAGTAGCAGATATACGGATTTTAGACACAAAGACAAACAAAATCATCCCTTTCCGTCTCCAATTGTCCGGGCTGTGCCCTCGGCTCTTGGCGGGACGTGGTGCGTCAACGGGCTAGTCCATCCCCACATCTCCATCCTCACCATTGTCCCCCTGACTCCGGGACTCCCTTACATCTCCTTGACATGCTCCCTTTGTAGTCCCGTAGTTTGTACGGACTATGCACACGTAACCCACCCTTTCCCGCCTCCCGGAGCACCCGGTGGCCCGGACGATTCCCCTTCCGGGTCTTTTCCCCTCCGAGTCCCTACTGTATCATCGCATAGCACGTGGTCTGTTTCTTGTCCCGGCCTCCGAGTTTCGGCATCAACCCGGTGATGATCATGCATTGTTGCAGTTCCAACTACCAATACTCCGCGGATAACTCCTTACCTGACAATACTGCTCCATCACCGCAAACCAATTTCCCCAGGTCGCCAAGCTGTTAATCAATTACGTGGCTTTGCTCGTCGCTTGTCGCCAAGACTTGGTCGTGTCTTGGCCCCTGCTTCGCCCACCAGCCAGCGACCGGCCACCGCTTTGGCTGTCCCTGCTAGTCATTGTATACGCGCTCTCACGTCTTGGCCTCCGTCAACCATCGCTGCGCTGCGCTACGCTACGGGCCATAGGCCTACCGTCGCCGTCTGCTTCATGCCAACTGCTGGCTCAGACTGCCAAGCGCCTGCCAAGCAACTGGGACTGGCGATGCACTGCCCCGATGCCCAGGAGCTTGGCTCGTACCAAGAAGCAGTTTACTGGCGACCGCGTCGTTGACATTGTTTGGCCAAGCCTTTGCGCATTTGTTGAAAGACCCGGGGTTCCGTCCCACTTGCTTTGATGTCTTCTGCTCGTGACCTAGAGGCTTTGACTTCTGCTTCTGTCCTCCTTCGCCTCGTCTTGCCCACCGCCTTCTCCGTGATTTTGTGAATTCGTCGTCGGTTGAGATTTGAACCGACACTTTCACTTCCTTTCTTGTCTTGGTCTCATGGGGGCGGTCCTGTTTAGTTCTTAATTCATTCTCTCATTCACCCAGTTCCGCTCACCGAGCCCCTCGCCTTCGCCGCGCCACGAGCACAGTCGTTTTTTCAGTCCAGTCCTTCGTTTGTTCTTTCTCAGCTTCAACATGCGTTCGCCCAGTTCGGCCCTCGTGGCCCAGGCTGGACTCTTATGGGGAGGACTTTTCGTGCAGTCTGCCGAAGCCCAGTATTACAAGATCAGCACCAAAGGTACACTCGGCTGGGTTTACAACTAGCCGGCACGCATGCTCACACTCTTTAGATGAAATTCGCGACACAGCTCGAACCCTCGCCTACGATCTCATGCTTCAGTACGATGGAAACCAGACCGGCATGATTCCCGGCATTCTCCCTGGGCCGCCCACCGAGTACAAGGGCGACTACTACTGGTGGGAAGGTGGAGCGATGATGGGAACTTACGTCGGTGCGTCACCGTCAGATATGCTTTCATCCGAAGGACCGACCACTAAATGGGAACAGACTATTGGAAGTTGACGGGCGACACGAGCTACAACGACGTCATTATGGAAGGCATGTTGCACCAAACCGGCGACAACGCCGACTACATGCCTCTCAACCACACAGCATCCCTAGGAAACGACGATCAAGGCTTTTGGGGCATGTCAGCCATGCTCGCCGCCGAAAACAAGTTCCCCAATCCTCCCGACGACAAGCCCCAGTGGCTGGCGCTGGCACAGGGTGTCTGGACGACTCAGGCGGGGCCGACTAGACATGACGAGACGTGCAACGGAGGTTTGAGGTGGCAGGTTCCATTTTCCAATGCCGGATACAACTACAAGAACAGTGGGTTTTCTTGGTTCCGTGGAGGAGGATGCGGCTAACTTATCATGCAGCCATCGCCAATGGCTGCTTCTTCAACCTCGGTGCTCGCCTGGCTAGGTACACCGGGAACTCAACATACGCGGACTGGGCCGAGGAGACTTGGGATTGGCTTTGGAAGGTCAAGTACATTGACCACGACACTTGGCAGGTCTACGACGGTGGCCACGTCGAGCACAACTGCACCGACATCAACAAGGCCACCTTCTCCTACAACGCCGCCATCTTGCTCCACGGCTCGGCATTTATGTACAACTACGTCAGTTCAGCTCCGCCCTCACGGTATTGATATCGACTAACATCTTTACAGACCGATGGCTCCGAGGTTTGGGGAGAGCGCGTCGACAAGCTCCTCGAATCCTTGCTCAAGAACTTCTTCCCCAAGGACATCGCCTACGAGGTCCCCTGCGAAGGCCGCCAGGGCGCCTGCTCAACCGACATGCTTTCGTTCAAGGGATACGTCCACCGGTGGCTCGCCGTCGTGACGCAGATCGCCCCCTTGACCAAAGACAAGATCCTCCCTGTTCTCGCGAAGTCCGCCCAGGCCGCCGTCAACCAATGCACCGGTGGCGAGTCCGGCCGCGTATGTGGGTTCTACTGGGGCTCGGGCAAGTTCGTCGACCCGGCCGTGGACGAAACCAGCGGCGCGGGCGAGCAGATGAGCGTGCTGGCGGCCGTGTCCAGTCTGTTGATTGAGGACGCGGCGCCGCCTGTGACGAACAAGACGGGAGGCATTTCCAAGGGTGACCCCAACGCCGGAAAGAACAGTCATGATATCCCTGAGCCGCGTCCCATCACCACAGGAGACAGGGCTGGAGCGGGTATCCTGACCTTCCTGATTCTCGGCGGTGCGGTTGGTGCCTTTGTATGGATGACTGCGTTCGACTAAGGAAATCTTGGCGTCTGGATTGGGATTTATTGATGGGGGTTAGAATGGCGTTTACCACAGCGGAATTGGATCGATACACTGCGACCATGGGGGATTTGCAGTCCCAATATTGTTTCTAGCTTGTTTTATAACCACAGCGGGACGGATACCCAGTGGGCTGTACAAAAGAATCACAAACATCTCAGAGAATCTCAAATATCAGAGAATTACAGTCTTGCAAAGAGGTTTGTCAAGTGCGGAATATCTAATGCAGGAACCTTCTCACTTATTTGCTTCACGAGGTCATACCTTCTCAAAACCCTCACCTAGTGACCGATTGTTCATAAACACCCCTTAGTGTCTCCTGAAACATCAGCCTTTTGTCTCGCAACTTGACTGAACTCCCGCTTCACCATTTTTTCATTACTCCATCCCTATTTTCACAAACTAGGCATATTATCCTGTTCTATAGCCTCGGTTCTTACCTTTTGAGTGTGTGCAGCCTCAGTTCTGCCCAGGCTCTGCAACTGAAGCTGAGTTTGGGCTATCAAAGCGGTCAATTAGTGCTCCGACTTTCCATGCATACTCAAGTCACGAGCATCACGTACCTATGACCAAAACGTTGTCGCGGCATCAAAGCCAGGGAGTTCATCGTCGGCCGCCAGCCCCTCATTTGACGCAGGGGGCTCATTTGATGTGTCAACGGCAACCTGAAGCGGCACAACTAGGTCGACCGTCGCATTGCCAATACTCAAACTTAGGTGCACGCTGTAAGTTCGGGAGAGGAGGCATGTATGAAAAGTTGGTAGGAAGGTATTGTCAGACGTAGGTAGACTGAAAGGAAGATGTAAAGTCGTTGTATGGAATATGGGTGAGGCTCTCGTATCTTCCGAATGATCATGGGGTTGGAGGTCGACGTGCTGTGTCCAGGGCTCGCTGTGGTCAAACTTCGTACGGAGCCGAATCGTGTGTGAGTAGGCCCTCTGTCCATCACCTACGTTGGGTAGCCTTTCAACTAGCTGAGTACTGTACCACGTGTTTGCCTTAATACTCATAGATACAGAGTTGATAGTGGGCGGAATAACATGGATAGCGGATGGCTCAAAGGTCAAGCTGACCTGAACTGATGATCCGTTCAATTTGCGCCCAACGGCATCGAGACGAACTACCGTAGCCTGGGTTGCCACGGCTCTGATCTGTCCAAGAATTTGAGAAGATAGCCTCTTGCGGATTGGCTTGCTATTTTCGAGTGTGTATAGCTTGTCAAAGTCGGTGATGCTTAGGGGTGGATCCTCAGGACCTGACGTGAGAAGCCTCACCGTCTTGCTGGTTTCCAAGGCTTTGAATGCAGGGTTCCCGGGTGTGGATCTCTGAAGTACAGTGGCCTTTATCGCGTATTCGATATTGACCATCTTGAATGACATGTCGTCCTTCTCCCAGTCTCCCATAGTCGGTGGCAAGCGCGTGTGAAGTTCACGTACAGTATCCGACTCCACAGCATGGGAGCAAGCAGCCAGGGTGAGGTGTTGTGGGATGATGAACTTGAAAGGGATACTGACAGTCTTGCCAGGTTTGAAGACTTTGGGTGTAGGATAGGCGGATGTTGAGATAGGCATCTCCAAGTCGAGGAAATGATGGGTTGTTAAAGAGGCAACCGCTATATCATGGTTCCACACCTTTGACTTTCCAGCGAAAACAATTTGGATGCTGTCAAAAGGAACATCTCTCGACGTGCTGATGACTAGGTCCCCGGAAACTAGGGAGCCAGTACCGTAAACCTTGGAGTTGTAGTGATGGCGAAGAACGATTTCGAGCTCCTGGTTCCGCCATGAATTGGCAAAGTTCAGTAAGGAATCCATCTTATTGTGGTGGCTGGCTTTGTTGCGCTCCACCGTTCACTATTGGAGGAGGTTGAGTATGCATCGGGAAGACTGAGTCCTGCAACCTGTCAAGGTTGGGTACTTTAATTCTTTAGAGTAACTACGAAGCGAGAGCATGGTAACGGAGAAGCTTGACTATTGTTGGATAACTGGGACATGACTAATTATGGTGCCACTTATTGTGAATCACCACGCCCTTCGTCAACGTGGTCAGCACTCAGCACCGAGTATCGGCAAGCGACACTCGTGTTCCCTAACTCCGAGGGCGCCTATTTGCAACAGATTCGGAGTAGTTTAGAAGACCCACTTCGTAACATGACGGAATTAGCGTTCAAAAGGCGGACCATTGTGCCCCGTATTGAACACATGAGCCTCGAGCACGGAACAGCTTCCCTTTGCCATCTACCGAACTGGATCCTCTTAATGAATCCTGCTTTCTCGCTCCGGCATCGTTCAGCAGATGCTTACAGACTTCGACCTAAAAACAAGTTAGTCATACTGCCCCCAACCAACTCCGACGCCCTTTGACATGCCCTAAGCCTAAGGCGGAATGGTTGTCAACGTAAGGCGCGACTAGTGCCATAATTGCAGATTGAGGTGTGATATTGCACGATGCACGTAATTAGTAATTGTCACAGGTTGGTCGGATGAAGATGACACGACCTTCAACCAATGAGCAAATCCTTATTGGACTGAGTCGCTTCGGCAGATGTCAGATACGTCCTTAGCTAGAATGGCAATGATGATCTGGATCGCAATTTCAGCGGATAGAAAGACTTTGTCGTCCTAGCTCTCATCCACTTCAACTCCCAGAGTCCCAAGCACTCCTTCTTGCCGAACCATTACAGCGCATTGCACACAAGCTACACGCCTAACACCTTGCTTTGGTTGAGGATGGCTGCCACCCGGGCTGTCCATGAGACATCTTCGATGGGCCAACTCTACACACACCAATCTGTAGAGCCTCCTTCCCATACGCCTGCAGACGCCCAAAATTCCGATGCAATGATAGGGCGATGCAATGATAGACCCATGATGCTAAGCTAGCTGTGCTTACTGGTCAACCCGTATTACGACGATCATGACCTAGCGCTGGTGGAATGGAACAAGAGACACTCTCAGTAGTCAATGAAGCTGACAGCAATGTATATGTACTACATCGATATTTTGCCTGTTCTGAGCATTAATCATCCATAAATTGAGGAAAGGGCCTGGTATAGGGCAAGCAGTCCTACGCTTTATTTTCCAGTCCAAGTGTTAAGCTTGTGAAACAAGTAACATCCTTCACCCCGTCCCCAAGTTAGTTCCTTCTCAGCCTGGTTGGACTGATATCAATCTTGCACGCTACTTTCCAAGATCCCCACTAACAAATACAACTAACACAGCAGCATATCTAGAACGATTAGCAAAAATTCCATCTTCTGGTATATTAACTTACGCCGCAGTAGATCCAAACACTTCTGCTCGTCTCGCGTTGGTCAACAACCCAACACTTGCTGCAAAGACTACAGTGAAGAGTGCAATCAAGCCTAGCTTCAAGTCATCCGACTTTGTCTTGTACAGGACAAGAATAGCGCCGATTAGTAGCAATGCTGCGACGACCGTAGTCAGGTATGAGACGAAGGCCGATATCTTCTTGCCTGACGCATAGTCAACTAAGGAACCCGGCTTGGTTCCGCGTCCAGGAGTGTCTTCCTCCTAATCCTGGTTATAAGCTCGACTCAGCAAAAAGATAATTTCAGATCCTCACCCTAAAAAGAAAGCCAAAATAGTCTTGCGTGATCATTGTCAGCCTATCTGGAGGTTCTGCCGTATGTAGAACCACCAAGTCATCAGGATCTTCGTATAGATCAGAGCTATGCCCGCCAAGCATGGGCCACTCCTTGCTCTCTTCGGGTCTTCCGTGGAAGAAGTTGATTCGGAAAGCTTTCAACGTTTTCCTGTCTGGGGGTGGTACAGAAGTAAGAGTGCTCTCAAACAGCATGGCTTCTCCTAAACAGCCATTAGCATCGTTCTGGCACCGGCTCGAGTTTCATACTGTAATCTTTCAACGTTGACCTGATTTGTTCTAGCAACTTCATACGATCCAAGTCCTTCTTATTTCTTGCCTTGTAATCTTCCCAATTTCTCAGAGACTGCAAAGCCTCCCTAGAGCCCTCGTCTTCATGATCGTATTCGTCGAGTTTTGCTTCTAGCTCTGCTAGTTCGCTTTGCAATACCAGCAAATTCCTTGCTGCTAAGCGGTTGAATCTTTTGAATATCGCAGATGTTCCGTCTCTATCACTTGCGATAAAGTAGGCAAGAGATGGAAACCCATCCACATATGACTTTCTCATTTCTGATTCCTTGCTTTTACAAGTATTCGTTTCGGAACTACGCGGAGTCGAGTTTAGCTGTAGTGACTGTGGCTTTGTTGGAGGGAGTAGCGGGTTTTTGAGTGTTTTGTAATTCCTATCCTCAGGTGAATGGAGTAGGCATTTGCGGAGCCTTGGTGTTCTTTCTGCCAGATTCCAGAGACCGCGTTGATGTCTGACGCGACATGCATGAAGCGATGGGGCTAAGAATCAGGCTGTGTTCGGCATCAAACCTCACGTGCACTCATGTATGCTTACAGATCTGGGAGCCTAACGAGATGCCTTGCCACGTGCAAGTGCCTGATTGGCAACAAATGTAATTCTGAGCTGACTATATGTCTGCGTTTGTATTGCCTAGTGAGTGGCTTGGCCTCGGGCTGGCAGTTGATTACTCTAGGTTTTCCTCAGCTCCTTGAATTTTACCTCATTCAACCCCAAGAATGCACAGATTTGAGCCCAGAGACTCAAAGGTTCGATGGAATACTACGACCCCGACGAAGCCATACCTCGCGCATCGCCGCTGCTTGTGCCGGTGCAGCCCATGTTGAAACCGGACCCGCTCGACTGGGGAAACGACGACGAAACGGACTTTGAGGACATCATTGATACCGTGAGTCTTCTCTCTTCCACATTTCTGGTTAATAATTCAGGTTATGTACGGATTTTAAGAATTAATCAAAAGATTTTGTAGGACGCGCCATGGAGCCCAGCCCTTCGAGATCGAAAACGACCACACGGACGGGATGACGACATGCAGCCGAGCCTGCGCACGAAGAAGAACCGAGATAAAGCAAGTTGGAAAGACGGAATTCTTATACATGAGATGGACCCTAGGCGTGGTTGGACCGTGGCAGCTGAGGCGGCACGAGTGCACTTGCCATTCAAGGAATTGGACGACTCAAACATGATTGAATCTCTCAGTCTCGGACAAGTCGCAAACGATGAACCCCAGGTCGCCTCAGAATCATCCCAGACTTTGAAAGTCCAACGTTTAAAGAGACGACGATTTGCCCTTCCTCTATTGGTGGCTCGTCCTGCAGGTATATTCACGGAGGTCGTGGCATGTCCGGACAGCGGTTCCGACGAGAACATCATATCTTTGGAGCTGGTAAACAACTTGGGACTAAAGATAGAGAAGACTAGCGATGAACCAAGGCAATTCTCAGTCGCTAATGGGAAGATTGTCACAGCAGTTGGGAAAGTCTCTGCCAGGTGCAGCTTTGCTACCGGCACTCCTTCAACTTCGGATCTTGAGTGTATTTTACACGTATTCAACACCCTGGCCGTTCCCTTGATCATGGGCGTCGAGTTCTTGCAGCAGACGGAGACTTTGAGCAAGCATAGGGACCGGCTTATCGAGCAACTCGTTCCTTCTATGCAGACACTCAGAGTGAACAGCGTAGGGAGACCCAAGAGAAGCTTAATCTGCCGGCTTGACACTTACGTGGGTTGTGCCACCGTCGATACTGGATCAGATCTGGATCTCATCAGTCCCGCATTTGCAAAGTCAAGAGCTTACAAGATCAAGCCTGCTTTTGAGCAAGTCGAGTTTGCAGACTGTAGCGTCGGCTACACTTCCGGTGTTATCAAGACTTCGTTCGTCGTGGGAAATGTCAATTCCCTAGGATTTTATCCGCGTGGGGAAGCAATTGAACTTGACCTCTTCATTCTGGACAATCTCAACGCAGACATCCTTGTTGGCCAAGACACTATCGAGACCCTAGATGTTTTCAACTTACACAACGAATCGCTTATTCCCAGCATTGCTCGGTTAGGAGAGTCAGACGTTAATATCATACGACACATAGGAAGGCTAGAGCAGGGTGTTGCAAAGCTGTGGAAAAGAATCAAGAGCGGATTCGGCGAGAAACCATTTAGTAGGTCCAACAACTTCCTGAAGCGAGAGAATTCCGTGGTACTGACTGCATATTAGATCATGTGACTGGTCCTGTAGCCCAAGTTGATTTAGATCAACGAGAAAATGCTCGACGAGAGTGCGAGCGGGTTAGAATCATGAAGCTCTCCAGGGCCGCCAAAGAACGAGCTCGAAAGCTCGAAGACTTGGCTATCCAAGTTTATGAAATTGAAAGGCAAAAGCGCCTTTTACCTCACTCTGAGTCCAGAGAGTCTCTTTCCTCCATTCGAAGCACCAGAAGGCTGGAACCTCGTTCTCCTTCTCGTTCTCTTAACATTCCAAGAGCCGAAGAGTACCTGGAGACATCTTCACCTTTTTATGTTCACGATGCACCTAGCTATGTCTGCCCATTCTGCCCTGATAGAAGGCACAAGTACCCAAGGCCGGATAACCTGCAGGGGTAGGCACACCGACTAAGAACCTTGGAGGAATTTGAGACTAACAATTGGCAACACTATAGACATGTCCGCGTACAACACGTTGACAAGGACAGCGATGATCCGCTTCTCCTCGATGTACTAGCTCAACGGCCCGTAAGCCCGAATAGAGGAAGGTGAGGAAGAGAGCCGCCATCCTAAGGTTTACAGAGGTTGCTCCGAGCTTTAAATGGGCTTTAAGGTTTTAAGATCAGATTGTCAAGCCGTGGCTGTGAGTCCGCAACATGGGCTCTTCATCCAAGGCAGGATGTTTCAGGGATTCAGGACTAATCCAAGAAAAATACCCCCATTTGTATCTCTGGTAGTAATCGAGGATCACGATGGTGCATTTGGCTTGTGGCATAACCTTGGTAGGAGCTTGCCACACCTTAGTCTCAGTTCGTACATATGTACTGAGCAACTACCTAACCATAGTTCAGTCCCCCCGCCAGGTAACCGCCTGAAACGCTTCGCTTCGTCATAGCTCGCCTCAGTCACGAGACGCATCAACCGTCAACCTGCTGCGAATCACCCACCAAGTCCAACACGGCGTTTGGAGTATGCAATATCACTTACTTCCTCCGTCGCCTTCTGTATCGTCGTCTACTGAGGTTCATCCAAGGCCTTTGCCATCCAGCTCACATCATACCTCCTCGTTGGAGTCGTTGCCCACCATGCACAGTCACCATAGCATTGATGTGCTCAGCGCATCAGCCGCTGATCTTCACCGGCTTTTAGAGGCTAGAGAAACCACCTCCGTCGACCTCGTCAACATATACACCCAGCAGATTTCCAAGCATATTCATCAAGGACTGAAGCTCAACGACGTCATTTCCACCCGCCTGACTCTTTCCGCCATCGCCAAAGCCAAGACCTTGATTAGAGAGAGAGTCACGATCGGCCCTAGGCCGAGACTCCACGGTCTCCCAATCATTCTCAAGGCGAGTTCCTACCGAGTTGGATGCATCATTAGTTGGAAGTGCCGGGCTGATCTTTGTCTTAGGATACCATCGTCACTGGCTCATGTGGCTTGGAGACAACTTCTGGCTCATATGCGTTAAAGGGCCTGAAGACAACCGAAGATGCTACTATTGCAACCCTGCTTAGC
This sequence comes from Neonectria neomacrospora, assembly GCA_013756995.1. NCBI lineage: Eukaryota > Fungi > Ascomycota > Sordariomycetes > Hypocreales > Nectriaceae > Neonectria > Neonectria neomacrospora. The sequence goes on along the minus strand of JABSTB010001140.1, from coordinate 704 downwards.
CAGACCGGGTGCATCATCATTGGAAAATCCAACCTCTCGGTACGGCATATTAGGCGACAGTCCTACGGATCAACTAGAACCTCGATTAACATGCCGGAATAGGAATGGGGCAACTCCAAAGGGGTTGGAGTCAATAGCGGCTGGTCCGCGGTGGGAGGTCAAGTATGCCGATCGTCTACATTGACGCATCCTTGCTAACTTGATGTAAACTCTTTCACCATACATGGAGGGCGGTATCGATCCAAAGATAAATGGATGGGCCGCAGCGTTAGTGCCAGAAGATTGGCAGCTTAAAGAGAGCCCTAACTAACTCTCACTTTGCAGACTCCAGCTTAGTCATGGTCTGGTACGGAGGCCGATAGGGGGCACTGTTGCAAAACTCCCAGCCCATTTTATGCAGCCAATCATCGTCCTGTTCAAATATAGGTATCCCCACACATGACTTATGCAGATACCTGGGCATAAGTAACTAGACTTGAGTTGCGGACCAGCTGCGGGTCCGCGAGATGCTCCGGCGTCCCCCTAATCAACGCACACGGTCTAGGGTACCCAACTTTTCCAAGAGATCCTAAGTGAACCGATATTAAAATAAATGTGTTTAAAAGCCAAAGATAGCAATAGTGCCTGAGGACATGTACTTGCCCGCAGCGCTCGCAATAGTCCAGTCTGAGGCATTCAGACGGACTGATTAACTGAGCGCTGCT